>JAKVIS010001298.1:0-36464 GCA_033119425.1 Bufotes viridis
CACAGTGATGTCACAGTACAGGGATAATAAACACAGTGATGTCACAGTACAGGGATAATAAACACGGTGATGTCACAGTACAGAGATAATAAACACAGTGATGTCACAGTACAGGGATAATAAACACAGTGATGTCACAGTACAGAGATAATAAACACGGTGATGTCACAGTACAGGGATAATAGACACGTTATACTAGACAGAAAAAAAATGTCAGCATTCCGTCATTTGTAAGGAACTCAGAGACTGGATACAGAAGAATGTTCATGGATAAAGCAATTATGAGACTCCTCTGATTGAGTAAAACAGTATTAATGGGTGACTTGCAGTTTACAAGTTCTTCACCCCAAGTTCAGGTTAATTAATGTAAGTAATGCAGAGATGTGCACCAGCGAGCTAGAAAGCTTACGCTGCCTCTCAGTCAAACACCATAGCTTATTGTCCAAAAATACTCCTACTGCAATACATCACCGCACAGAGGCTGCACGCTGAGGCACCGCACCATTCATTTCAGCAGCTGTGATGAATAGCGAGTGGTGACGTTTATAAACCCATTACAGTCACATATGTGCCACGACACATCGTGACCACAGTGGACAAGGTTTTTCCTATTATTGCATAACCTTCCATAGGGAACTTTTCGCTCTGTGTGTCTGATCTGGCGGCAGCATGTTATAGAGCAGGAGGAGCTGAGCAGACTGGTTCCGTACATAGGTTTATTGGAAAGAAGTATGACTTGTAATTTATTCCTCTAAAGCTCTGCTCTTTCTATACCTAAGAGTCCAGTGGGCTGTCTTACTCAATACCTGACAGATATCCCTGTATGAATGTGCTGTCAGTCACTAAATAGGACCACCCACTGGACTCCTAAGCCCAGAATGACCCAAGATTTAGATCAATGAAATGCAAACTATCCACTTGAAGACCACAGGTTTATACCCCCCTAGTGACCAGGCCCTTTTTTACAAATCCGCACTACACTACTTTCACCGTTTATTGCTCCGTCATACAACTTACCACCCAAATGAATTTTACCTCCTTTTCTTCTCACTAATAGAGCTTTCATTTGGTGGTATTTTATTGTTGCTGACATTTTTACTTTTTTTGCTATTAATAAAAATGTAACGACATTTTTTCTTCACTTTCTGTTGTAAATTTAAAAAAAAAAAAAAACATTTCTATATAAATTTTTCACAAAATTGATTGTTCTACATGTCTATGATAAAAAAAAATCCAATAAGTGTATATTTATTGGTTTGGGTAAAAGTTATAGCGTTTACAAACTATGGTGCAAAAAAGTGAATTTCGGCATTTTGAAGCAGCTCTGACTTTCTGAGCACCTGTCATGTTTCTTCAGGTGCTAGAATGTCAGGAAAGTATGAATACCCCCCAAATGACACCATTTTAGAAAGAAGACACCCCAAAGTATTCACGGAGGGGAATGGTGAGTTCATGTATCATTTCATTTTTTTTCACAAGTTAGCGGAAAATGACACTTTCTGAGGAAAAAAAAACATAAATAAATTTTCCATTTCTGCTAACTTCTGGCAAAAAAAAAAAAAATCTCAGACGGACTCACTATGCCCCTCAGTGAATACCTTGGGGTGTCTACTTTCCGAAATGGGGTCATTTGTGGGGTGTGTTTACTGTTCTGGCATTTTGGGCGGGGCTAATTGTGAGCAGCCCTGTAAAACCTAAAGGTACTCGTTAGAATTTGGGCCCTTTGCACCCAGGCTGCAAAAAGTATCACACATGTGGTATCGCCGTACTCAGAAGAAGTAGGGCAATGTGTTTCGGGGTGTATTTTTACATATATCCATGCTGGGTGAGAAATATCTCTGTAAATTGTCAACTTTGTATAAAAAAAAATTAAAAAGTTGTCGTTTACAGAGATATTTCTCACACAAAGTATGGGTATATATAAAATACACCCCAAAACACATTGCCCTACTTCTCCTGAGTACGGCGATACCACATGTGTGCCACTTTTTGCAGCCAAGATGCGCAAAGGGCCCTAAAACCAATGAGTACCTTTAGGATTTCACAGGACATTTTTACGTATTTGGATTCTCACGCTTTAGGGCCTCTAAAATGCCAGGTCAGTATAAATACCCCACAAGTGACCCCATTTTGGAAAGAAGACACCCCAAGGTATTCCGTGAGGGGCATGGCGAGTTCACAGAATTTTTTTTGGCACAAGTTAGCGGAAATTAAAATATATATATATATTTTTTTACAAAGTCTCATATTCCACTAACTTGTGACAAAAAATAAAATTTTACATGAACTCACCACACCCCTCATGGAATACCTTGGGGTGTCTTCTTTCTAAAATGGGGTCACATGTGAGGTATTTATACTGCTCTGGCATTTGAGGGTCTCCGCAATCATTACACGTATGGCCAGCATTAGGAGTTTCTGCGATTCTCCTTATATTGAGCATACGGGGAATGAGATTTTTTTTTCCGTTCAGCCTCTGGGCTGAAAAAAAAAATTAATGAACGGCACAGATTTCTTCATTCGCATCGATCAATGTGGATGAAAAAATCTCTGCCAAAATCAGTGACTGCGGGGCGGTGGGCTGGGCGCTAGCTACCTAACAAGTAGCTAGCTAACTGGCGGTGATAAGGGACCCTTATGCCCCATTCACACGTCCGAAATTCTGTTTGTGGAACGGAATTGTGGACCCATTCATTTCTATGGGGACAGACTTTGTCCCGCTCGGATCCGGAATTACGGATCCGCGCTTCGAGTCTGCACTTCCGTTCAGCAAAATATAGAACATGTCCTATTCTTGTCCACAATTGCGGACAAGAAAAAGCATTTTCTATATAGTTCTGTGCGGATCTGCAAATGCGGAAAGCACATTGCCGGTGTATCGTATTTTGCGGATCCGCAGATCCATGGATCCGTAGATCCATGGATCCGCAAAACACATACGGACGTCTGAATGAGCCTGTAGGGGGTGGTTAGTGACAGGGGGTGACAGGGGTGATTAGGGGGTGACATGGGTGATCAGGGGTTAATCAGTGATGGGGGGGGGGTGTGTGTAGTGATTGCTGCACTTTACCTATGTTTTCTCTGGTGGTCCCAGACAAAGGGACCACCAGACGAGCAGACAGCAGGCATATCAGACGCTGTTTACAAAACAGCGTCTGATATGCGATTTAAATGCGTTTTTCGCATCTACAGCCTGCCAGCGCATGATCAGCGCTGGCAGGCTGTAGTTACAGTTGTCCCGACTCCGATCACATGAATGCGTGCGCACGAGTTCATGCGAAATCTCAGGTCTCACGAGATGACGCCGATAGGCGGCAGTGAGACCTGAGAGAGCCGCCGCGCTGACGCCCATCGGCGTTAGTGTGGCGGCAAGTGGCTATATTGAATCTGCCTGCAGATCAGACTGCATGAACAAAGTGACGTAAATTACATAATTATATAAAGGAAGGTCTCAGGAGACCTTGAGACCATCACATCTAACCATTTACTGTTATAACTAAAGATTTCTTCTTATAGGAAAGCATTCAAATTGCGACGTTTGCAGTTCCCTACATTAAACAGCCTCATTTATCATTTACAAAACTTAGGCTTATCATGATGTCTCCTCCCATTGGCACACTAGAGTCCATGTAAAGGGGTAGTTGGGGTTCAGAGCTGAACCTGGACATATCCCCATTTTCACCCAAGCAGCCCCTCTGATATGAGCATTGGAGCATGTCCTGCTCCGATGCTCCCCTTTACCCTGCGCTGAATCACGTAGGGCAAAGGCCTTTTTTGGAGATCCAGGGACGTATCAGGCTCTCCATGGGGAAAGCTAGGCGGGGGCTTCTGCCTAGCAATGACCCTGGTGATGTCGCCAGCACTAATGGACAGGCTTTAGCAGTCCTAGTGCAGCACTAAAGCCCGCCGTTCAGAGTCGGTGACGTCACCGGCCAGACTTCCTAGGAGGAAGCCTCTGCCTAGCAGTGTAAAACATATAAACAAACAGCCCTTGCCCTGCATGATCCATGACATGCTCCGATGCTCACATCAGAGTGCCTGGGTGACAATGGGCATATGAACCCGGACAACCCCTTTAATGCTCATGTGTTTTATACTTTGGGTACTTTTAAAATGTGTTTTTTTGGACATAGACATTTTCTCTGGGACATAGACCAATCAACAAAAGGAAGCAGCATGTCCCCTTCATTATTGATGCAGACCCAACGGCTTGTCCGCATGGGTGACTGAGTCTGTTTTTGCAGCTCATTCTATATCTAAGAACCACAGAGTAAACAATGAAGGGCCCCTTCATTGTGCTGACCAGCTCGGTTTCAGAAGGTTGAACCCCCATGATCAAAAACTGATGACCTCTCCATATGGGTACTTTCACACTTGTGTTGCTGGATTAGGGCAGGCAGTTCCGGCAATCTGTATGCAAACGGACACCGGATGCGTATCCGTCTCACAAATGCATTGCAATACCGGATCCGTCTCTCCGGTTGTCATCTGGAAAAAGTGATCCAGTATTTATCTTTTTCACATTATTAAAGGTCTGCGCATGCGCAGACAGGAAGACCGGATCCATCAATGCGGTAATTTTAATACCGGTCCCGTCACTAATACATTTCAATAGAAATGAATGCTGGATCGGGCATTCCGGCAAGTGTTCCGGAATTTTGGACGGAGAAAATACCGCAGGCCAAAAAACGTAATAAGAGAAACTGAACTGCTGCATCGTGAACGAAATGCTCTCCATTCAGAATGCAATAGGATTAAACTGATCTGTTTTTTCCGGTATTGAGCCCCGAGGACGGAATTCAATACCAAAGAATAACGCTAGTGTGAAAGTACCCTAAGACAGGGTGGATAAAATCTCCGTTAAATTCCCAGAGAACCCATTCCCATTTAAAGGTGACTGATTTTCACTAATAAAAAAATTATAATAATAAACTGGTCAATACATTAGTAAATCAGAAGTTAAAGAGATACAAGTTACTTTACAAGCAAAACAACCATCGCTACAGTAGATATTAGCATTTTTCAAGTTTAGTTGAAGAAGCCATTTTTTTAAAGTAACACCAGGAAGTGCAGCCATATTGGTCACTGAAGTTAAAACTAACACTTTGCCACTGATAGAGCAAGCTGACAAAATGACAAATGATCAGTAGTCGCCAAAAAGAAAATTCACTTGCTGTCTTGTAAAAATGGCTGCCACAACAAACCGGAAAAATGCCAATATCTCTGTAAGTAAAAGAAATATATGGACCAAACTTTGGGGACCACTCTAATTTCTGATTTACTGGGTATATGGACAGTTTCAGGGACATAGCTAACGACACATGGGCCCTGGTGCAAGAGTTCAGCTTGGGCCCCCCTTCCCTCGGTGATTTGTGTGTCTTCTTATGCAGCACAAGGGTCTTTGGGCCCCTCAGGCTCCTGGGTCCAGTAGCGACTGCTACCTCTGCACCCCCTATAGCTACACCCATGGACAGTTTTATTTTTTGGTGAAAATTCACCTTAAAATGACCTTGATCTTGACCACTTTAAATTCTCCAACAGGATTCTTTTTCTTTCATACCGCCATACCTACCGTACATTTCCTATCCTCTCCCCCCCGTCCCTGTCACACAGCCTGGTACTTTACACTGTGTGCAGAATGAATTACTAATGAGAACCTCAACTGGAAAAACAGAACAAAGACTCGAAACGGGAGCCAGAGACCAAAAAACCTTCACAGCAAAATCTAAGTAAAGTCCTTATTTAAGAGAAAGGTTTGATGGATCTGGACCCTTAGAACGAGCCCCGGCCTGTTTAGCATATCACCAGTCTCTTCACATAAAACACATGATGCAGTCTATGGCAAGGAGGAGAGGACCTCAAAAATACTGTCATTACAAAAACAGGACTTGCGTGAATGTCTGCCCAGATTGGCCTGGAACTTCTTAGAGATAATTGTGAACGATGATCTTTTGCTGGAACCATGTAAGTCTGTTTAACAAAGAACAAGCCAACTTTTTGTTCCAATGTCATTTCTGTACATTACTACCGAGCTGAGCAATAAACCTGAAATCACCAAGGTAAACTAATGAAAATCCAAATCATTTGCCGTTCCGATGGACTAGTGTCCTTAGTACGGTTCTCAGCCTGCAAAGTGCATTATCTAATACTAGAAAACCACCGTCTATGGCTTGTAAAATGGAAAAGAAAAAAATTTGCACCAAAAAAATTGCAAAAATCACCAAGAAATACACAGGTAAAGCAGGCACAGTGGTGATCTGTTGCTTCATTTTAAGAGAAAAAGTACTTTTAATCCATATGCAAATGAGAATGTAAGTGCACCAAGGGCGGGCCCAAACCTCTTTGTGCACCCTGGCTCCTCCTGCTTCCAGAGCTTTCGCTACTTCTTGAGGGCCAGGCGACACGACTATGGAGGAACCGAGAAAAAGAGTGAAGGTCTGACAGAGGTACAGAAGGAGCAAGTGTGCACCGAGTGGCTTGGGTCCACCCTTAGTGCACTTACCTGCTCATTTGCATATAGATACAAAAATTTTTTTTACCAATATGAAGCAACGAATCGCTAAGTGAAAGGTATCATTACATTCAGCTGAGCCAGCCCTTTAACACTGGGTTCAGACCTGAGCGTTTCTAAGACGCGCGTTTTACGCGCGTTTTAGTCGCGCGTTTTTATGCGCGTTTTTGGCAATAGTAAACGAGCGTTTTACGCGCGTTTGTGACTCTGGAGACTTTTTTAGTTGGTCTGAGACCAATTAAAAGGGCATCTCTACACTTAGCGCGCGTTAAGCGCGCGTTAACGCTGCGTTCCCATTGAAGTCTATGGGAGGAAAACGCGACAAACGCCCAAAAACGCTCCTGAACGAGCTTATGCATCGGGCGTTTTACAGCGCGTTTTACGCGCTGTAAAACGCGCAAGTGTGAACCACTCCCATAGGGATGCATTGGTTTTCATGTGTTGAGCGTTTTACAGCGCGTTTGAAGCAGCTGTAAAACGCTCAGGTGTGAACCCAGGGTAACCCTGGGTTCGAGACCTGAGCGTTCTAAAACGCGCGTTTACGCGCATTTTTGTCGTAGCGTATTTCAGCGCGTTTTTGCAAATAGGAACGCGCGTAAACGCCGTTGCTTGTGATTGACTACTGTGGTGTCAATCACAAAGCGCGTCAAACGCCCCAAAAGAAGCTCAAGTACTTGTTTATGCGTTGGGCGTTTTACAGCGCGTTCAAACGCGCTGTAAAACGCTCAAGTGTGAACCACTCCCATAGGGATGTATTGGTTTTAATCTGTTGAGCGTTTTACAGCGCGTTTGAACGCGCTGTAAAACGCTCAGGTGTGAACCCAGGGTAAGACACTGTGCCTGGTTTATCAGTAGATTTCCTGGTGACAGACTCATTTTAATGAGTACAGTGTAATTCTCCATCAGACCTGCAGAGGTGCTGTAGAGCAAAGGAATACTGGATTTCCCCTCAAATCATTGAAAACCTACATATCGAGTATGTAAATACTAAAAAATATAATCCAAAATGGATAACTTAAAACCCCCGAAATTAGAAGAAATCACAAAACCAATGACATTAAAGGGGTTGTACGGTGAGTAGACATTGAGGTCGTCAATATCAGATCGGCAGGGGTCTGACTCCCGGCGCCCCCGCCGATCAGCCTTTTGAAGAGGCGGCACTCGTGTGTACACTGGTCCTGTGTAATTACAACTGGTCATCCCATTCAAGTGACTGGGACGAGCACTGGTAGTTACACTGCACCACCGGGACAAGTGAGACGAGGAGCAGTGTAATCTTCCAGAGGAAGCAGTGGTCGTATGAGCGTTGCCTTCTCTTCGGACCCTCCGCCGATCTGATATCAATGACCTGTCCTGAGGATAAGCCATCAATATCTGCCCACCGCAACCATCTTTATGGGTCACTGATCAATATACCGAGAGAATAAAGCAAAATTCCAATAAAAAGCTTTAAAAAAAAAAAAAGGGAGACGCCCCTTCTTATTTTCTTTATCCACCCCAGTAAAATTGTTTCATCCTTCAACTGCCACCAACCGTATCTAGAGTTAAAAGCTGTGAAAGTTACTGGGAGAGAGCTGCAGCAGAAAGGATACACCCCCTGACGTGCGATAGGGAGAGAGGTGCAGCAGAAAGGACATGCCCCTGAGCTGTGATAGGGAGAGAGCTGCCACAGAAAGGACATGTCCCTTGACCTGTGATAGGGTGAGATATGCAGCAGTAAGGACCTGCCCCCTAACAAAGGAGACGCCCCCTCTTATTTTCTTTATCCACCCGAGTAACATTGTTTCATCCTTCCACTGCCAGCAACTGTATCTACAGTTAGAAGCTGTGAAAGTTACAGGGAGAGAGCTGCAGCAGAAAGAACACACCCCTGAACTGTGATAGGGAGCACAGCTACAACAGAACATCTGCTCAGCTGCCAGCCTGAAGAAAATCAGAGGAATTGCAGCAATGAATGGGGAGATCTCTGGACCCATGTGAGGTACAGGGCCGGTTCTAGTAAGGAGATTGTCATGGATTATATGAGGTCTGATTTTCATTCTTTTCATCAATCATAGGATAACCGTAATAATTAAAAAGGTGATGTCACTGATGAGGTCATAACCACCAGATTCGGCAGGTGATTCTCAGAGCTCATATACTGTACTTGTCTATTCTCCACGCGTTTTGAACTTCTTTTCTTCTTCCATTGTCCTGGTTACATAAGGACTAAGAAGAGACTTGTGTTTAGTAGCACAGAAATGAGCAAATTGGCTAAATGCGGTCCATATGCTGTAAATTCCCGGCGGATCGGTTTGATTCATTGTGTTCTTATGAAGCGCAGCGGATGCTCTGGCTTTATTCAAAGCTGACTATTCTCCCATGAACCCAGGGGATATTTCCCCTAGAACTATGGGGGAGATTTATCAAAGACACAAATCTTCTGTGCTCCCGGACAATGCGCCTAATTTATGACAGGACGCAGGTCTCGTCAGATATTTGGGCATCGTCACGCGCTGCGCCCCGTCACTCGTCAGATTTTAGGCACTACATCCGGCAGGCTGTGCGCCAGAATGCAATCTACAGCATCTCGGCGCTGCCGTAGATTTCTGCCTTCATTTGCGCAAACGGGCTGTGAAAACAGGCGCAAATGAAAAAAAAAGTAACATTCACTCCCCACCCCTGCCACGCCCCCTTTTCAAAAAGTGGCGAGGGCGATGCAGAAACGTCACTTGAGTCAAATTTTGTAGCAAGTGGAGTTTAAAAAGTGGCCCAAGAAGATGATAAATCTCCCGTGTATCTGGGTGCCGTATACTATTAGTACTAGTAGTATTATTTATTTGGGCGCTGGATTAACATTAAGAAATCGGGCAGCCTGTTCCAGCATAATTGTCGGATGGACAAAAAGCGCCGCAGGCAGAAGTATTTGTACAGCTAAAGGCCAACATTTATGCCGGAAATCAATCGGATCACTGTCAGAAACCATTATTGGCAAAGGGGATCAGTCAGTGTCCGGCAATGTGGGATTTTGTGAAATCTGGTAGTCTCTTCCTCCGCCAGACGCTGATGTGAAGCTACCCTTATGGCTCATGCACACAAACGTATTTTATTTTCGTGTCCGTTCCATTTTTTTGCAGACTGTATGAGGAACTATTCATTTCAATGGGTTACTCCGCATGCATTCCGTTTCCGTATGTCCATTCCGCAAATAGATAGAACATGTCCTATTGTTGTCCGCATTACAGACAAGGATAGGACTGTTCTATTAGGGGACAGCTGTTCTGTTCCGCAAAATACGGAATGCACATGGACATCATACGTATTTTTTGCGGATACGTATTTTTGTGGTCCGCAAAATACATACGGTCATGTGAATGAGCCCTTATCTGGGCCCTGTATTTATCTTGGTACTGTCTGTGGCCCTGATTTAGCAGGATTGGCGTTCGTACCTCGGTCTCCATAGGGCCTGCGCTGCCGGAGGAGTCATGTAATTTACTCTTCCAGCCGTTCATACGCGAGGATGAAATCTAGAGCAGCTCGGACCTGACATCGATCTCCAGTTTGGTGTAAAAAAGTGATAAATATGCAGCAGCTGAAAAAGGGGGCATCAAAATTTCAGCTGTGACTAAAAAGGCCACATTGACATTTAAAAAGATGCAAAACCAAGTTTTGCGACTTTTTAAAGCCAAAATACTTGGGCGAGGGGAAATGATAAATTCCCCCTGTGTATTGGGGCGCTATATAGTGGAATTTATCTGGGCACTTTTAGGACCTCTTTATCTGGGCATTGTAAGTCTCTGTTTATCTGGGCATTGTAAGTCTCTGTTTATCTGGGCATTGCAAGTCTCTGTTTATCTGGGCATTGTAAGTCTCTCTTTATCGGGCATTGTAAGTCTCTCTTTATCTGGGCATTGTAAGTCTCTCTTTATCTGGGCATTGTAAGTCTCTCTTTATCTGGGCATTGTAAGTCTCTGTTTATCGGGGCATTGTAAGTCTCTCTTTATCTGGGCATTGTAAGTCTCTGTTTATCGGGGCATTGTAAGTCTCTGTTTATCTGGGCATTGTAAATCTCTGTTTATCTGGGCATTGTAAGTCTCTGTTTATCTGGGCATTGTAAGTCTCTCTTTATCTGGGCATTGTAAGTCTCTCTTTATCTGGGCATTGTAAGTCTCTCTTTATCTGGGCATTGTAAGTCTCTCTTTATCTGGGCATTGTAAGTCTCTCTTTATCTGGGCATTGTAAGTCTCTCTTTATCTGGGCATTCTAAGTCTCTGTTTATCTGGGCATTGTAAGTCTCTCTTTATCTGGGCATTGTAAGTCTCTGTTTATCTGGGCATTGTAAGTCTCTCTTTATCTGGGCATTGTAAGTCTCTGTTTATCTGGGCATTGTAAGTCTCTGTTTATCTGGGCATTGTAAGTCTCTGTTTATCTGGGCATTGTAAGTCTCTCTTTATCTGGGCATTGTAAGTCTCTGTTTATCTGGGCATTGTAAGTCTCTCTTTATCTGGGCATTGTAAGTCTCTCTTTATCTGGGCATTCTAAGTCTCTGTTTATCTGGGCATTGTAAGTCTCTGTTTATCGGGGCATTGTAAGTCTCTGTTTATCTGGGCATTGTAAGTCTCTCTTTATCTGGGCATTGTAAGTCTCTGTTTATCTGGGCATTGTAAGTCTCTGTTTATCTGGGCATTGCAAGTCTCTGTTTATCTGGGCATTGTAAGTCTCTCTTTATCTGGGCATTGTAAGTCTCTGTTTATCGGGCATTGTAAGTCTCTGTTTATCTGGGCATTGTAAGTCTCTGTTTATCTGGGCATTGTAAGTCTCTGTTTATCGGGGCATTGTAAGTCTCTGTTTATCTGGGCATTGTAAGTCTCTGTTTATCTGGGCATTGTAAGTCTCTCTTATCTGGCATGAAGTCTCTGTTTATCTGGGCATTGTAAGTCTCTGTTTATCTGGGCATTGCAAGTCTCTGTTTATCTGGGCATTGTAAGTCTCTCTTTATCTGGGCATTGTAAGTCTCTGTTTATCGGGGCATTGTAAGTCTCTCTTTATCTGGGCATTGTAAGGCACTATATTGATACTATATGGCACAATCTTGGTTCCGCTGTATATGGTCAGTGTACTGCCATCTATCCTCATAAAAGTGTATTCTTTTTCAGGGTGTCGCTTACACAGCACTGTATTCTGAAAAGTTGGGACTGAACATATGTTCATAGGCCTACGTAGTGTCCATATGTAACAGTATATGTGAATATGTGAGCCTATGGGTGAGCAGCGGTGCTCTGCCTCCAATCCAAAACTTGCTATATGGCCCTATAAATGTTACTACCCAGCCCAAATGCCATCTCCTTTTATATGTCTGTCAGCTATATACACTAGGAGGATCCTGTATGCCTATAACTTACAGGCACTGTATAGGCATATGGTGGCATCCTCGCCCATAGACTCCCACTGGATGCCTCTGTAGGGCATAGTTCAGTCTACTACCCAGTTCATTACAGCGAAAAAATGATGATGTATACCGCCAAACAGAGGCCAATAGTACTAAATGGGAGCTTATGGACACATCTGATGTATACGGCCGCCAGCGTTCATGGCGCATATGCCCAACCGTACACGGCAAGCGCTTTGTAAAAGTAGCCTGAGGCTCTCCGATACAAAGTGACTGTAAATGGATAAATAAGAGTAAAATATAGCATTATTATCAGTCATCAGGGATGAATCCGTGACTGCGGTCCACGAGGCCTCCTGAGACAACCCCTTTGAATGAGAATACCATGATTTGGTGACTTTTTTATTTTTTATGCTACGGGAAATATAAATGATCGATGCCCTGAACTCTTGTTGCCTCCATCTGAAATTAGTATTGATAAGCAGCTTGATTTAGTACCAGGTATCCACAGAATTATACAGCGTCCAGGCCAAATGCCCTACTTGGCAAGCGGGCACATCTTTCATCTCAGCAGGCAGGATAGCTTTCAGCAATCGAGAGTCATGTGCAATCTTAGCTTTCTTGCAATAGCAGTCCTGTTAATGTTAAGGCCCGGAGACAAATCTGCACTGCCAAACGTGAACAAGTAATCTTTACCTTTCCGTCCTATGCTCCAGAGGTGGAGACGTGGGGTGGAATACAAAAACGCAAGGTCATTTTTACATTACAGGGAATAAAGCAATATGTAAGTGCGCTGGAAGTGCAACAGCAAAAATAGATACATTGTAACATTGTATTTACATTTACATTGTATCCATTGTATCCACTTCCGTAAAGAGTTGATAATCCGGCATTCGCCACTGCTAGCTCGTCAGACATTTCAGATTACTGGACTACTTTGTGGGGGAGCAGATACAGCAAGTGATCTAATGGGTCAGTGGGGTACATAGAGAAGTAAGGGCCCCACAGCAAGGATCAAACCGGGCCCCCCACACAGGACAGAGGGGTTTCTGCCTAAACCCCTTTCAATGACCCTTGGGCTATTTTTCACTGCCTCATTTGCTAAAAGATGTTCCCTTAGAGCAGGGGTGCACAACCTTTTCTGGTTGGGGGCCACATTGTCAGCCTGAACCAATTCCAAGGTCAAAAATAAAACTTAAAGGGGTATTACCAACTGCAATACTATTTTTATGGCATATTGAACATACAGTATATATCATAAATGTCTAGTTATACTTCTAGTATTCCCATTTAATGGGAGAATACATGAAAGATACATGTGAGCAGCTACAAGACATAGACATACATCTATTACCCAATGCTTGGGGGCCGCACAGAATGGTATCAAGGGCCGCATGTGGCCCCCAGGCCGCAGGTTGTGCACCACTGCTTTAGAAGGTCGAGTCCTGACCAAGTTTTCACCTCCAGTAGAAGAGGGGATAATCCCAACTAAGACTGGGCCCCCTCTTGCCCTTACCCCATAGCAGTCGCATGGTCTGCCTCTATGGTGGTTACGCCCCTGCCTAGGGCCATATGCAACATAATCCTCTATTTAGCCAAGGGGGTGTTCACATGTCATAAAGTGATGGTATAGCGCTAGGATGGGATCACTTTACGATTTACTTGACCCCCACTGATGCTAAGAACAAACCAGCTCTGCAGCACTGTCATTTTTTTCCCAGGACAGTGCCACCCCGGTCATCTGGCTGTGCGGGAAGTGCAGCTAGTCGAATTCACAAAATCAATTTTACATCCTGCACACTGTAGCGGACAAGTGCCAGACAGTTTTTAATTAGACTGAGTTTACACCTTTCTATATTTAGAATATTACATTGATATCCGTGTATATTTCATATACTAAAATGAGTGGCCGATATGTATTTTGCATTATTACTGTTCCCTTTCTCTTACCTGCTCGGGCAGGAATGTCCACTGATTCTCCGAGCACCAGTTTAACCCTTTTTGCATGAGTCTTCCCTGATAGTGGGATTCGGCTACAATTGCGGATGTGAAGAACATATTGCAGAGGGTGCAACATTTATTTTTGTCCACTTCTGTCTCATCACTTTCCTGTTTAAACCATAGAAAGAAAAAAATTCTGTCATTACAGTATGTTATACAATATTAATTACAGGCAGATGAAACATAATTAGCGTGACCGCCATAGGATGAACATTCACACAGCATGATACCTGCAATGGAAGAATTATTTATTTCAGCCCTTGAATGTAGTCAGTGCCAGAAAAGAAGGAAGACATTGAATGTATTTGCAAATGAATATATATATATATCTTACTGGGGCTCTTTACTGGGGGGTTTATGCTGGGAGAGGTGTACAACGAAATTACAGGGTCAAAGGAAAAGCCTGAATGGGGAAACACCCCCAAAAAAGGGGTTTAATGCATTGGGAGGCGTATAAATCTGTATGCAGTGAGCTCCCCCTAGTGGCAGCTGCAGGCAAACAAAATTTCCTCAAAAAGGGAGTCGGTGGGAGCAGGCCCCTTTAACACAGACCCCAAAGCTGTGCCATGATCTGCCTCTTTGGGGTTATTTGGCATCCAGTAGGTTTGTTCAAAACACGGATATACACCTTACTTGAGTGGAAGGTCCTTTTATTTGCCTCTTTCTTATGTATAAAAATTCTTTAGAATATTTCTTTAAAGGAAGTCCGTCAGTGGTTTTGACCCCCTCAAAACTGCTGACAGCGCTATATAGGTGAAGTGGCGAGCAGTGTAAGTATATCCAGTAATCACTCCTGGAATGGAACCACAAGTGCCCAGGAGGCAGCTCCTTCATATGAAGTGCCTCGACTCTCTGTACTGAATATCTCAGAGCTTCAATGTAACTGTGATCACATCTGGACCTGTCAATCAAAGTGCAGAGGGTGCAGAAGTTGCAGAAGAGCAGAGCCTCTAGGTGTAATGGTAACGCCCCTGTTGCTTCTAGAGGCTCAGTTGCATATAGTAAAACATCATTTTTATCAGCAATGCAGGCACATATGAACATGGGACCAACACAGATGCCTTCAGCTGCCAAGCGCTGGTCCGTGGTGGCTAGCTCTTCTTGGCACCCCAACAGTGAGCGTACACCTCAGTTCTGTGTATAAAACTCTATTTTCACAACTCCCGGGCAATACGTATCGAACATGTTGTTTTGCTGTGGCAATCGTGACTTCCAGATGAGCTCACTCTGGTGACAAATTTAAACTCCAGATTAATGTACCAAGTGCGCTATCCCTGAAAATTGTGGCAGGCATTTGTGCCAAATTTATGATGTATTTGTGACATTTTTAGCGGGGTTTGTGCAATGCCCAGCAAATTGCATTTACTATGGGTCGGACAGATGTTTTGTGGATCGGGCTATATTTTTAGCTAGATTTATTATTTTTACTTTTAACCCTAAAATGTTGCAAGTTTACTCCAGTACCCTGTTGCATACAGACTGTTGGAAACTTCTAGAATAAATGAGGTTAGACTTTAGGCTATTTTCACACTAGCGTTTCGGATTCCGTTTGTGAGATCCGTTTCAGGGCTCTCACAAACGGCCTCAAAACTGGATCAGTTCAGCCCCAATGCATTCTGAATGGATAGGATCCGTTCAGAATGCATCAGTCAGCCCGTTCCGCCTCTTTTCTGTTTTGGGGCG
The DNA here is from genome assembly GCA_033119425.1 of Bufotes viridis. Lineage (NCBI taxonomy): Eukaryota > Metazoa > Chordata > Amphibia > Anura > Bufonidae > Bufotes > Bufotes viridis. The sequence continues at coordinate 15,564 of JAKVIS010001298.1, forward strand.
GACACCAAAACGCAGCATGCAGCATTTTGGTGTCCGTCTGAAGAGGCGAGCCTGACGGATCCGTTTTGAATTATAATGTAAGTCAATGGGGACGAATCCATTTTCAATGACACAATATGGTGCATTTGAAAATGGATCCGTTCTCCATTGACTTTCAATGTAATTCAAAACGGATCCGCTTTGGACTTTGTCATTTTTCTTTTAACTAATGCAAACGGATCCGTTCTGAGACGGATACAAGCGTTTGCATTATAGGTGCGGATCCGTCTGTGCAAGCGCCAAGTGTGAAAGTACCCTAGACTGAAAAATCTATCGGTATTCCGTGCAACAAATGTAACAAATAGCGTGCATCATTTTGTTGCAAAAATAACATTTGTTGCAAAAAAAACGCAACCCATGCCAAACACGCTAAAGAATGACAGCAAAGCGTCACACGCTAAAGGGGTTGTCCAGGGTATTTAATATTGATTTATCCTCAGGATAGGTCATCAATATCTGATTGGAGGGGTCCGACACCGGCCCCCGTGATTTTCTGCATGAGGAGACAGCGCATGAAGTGCACACGTGCCATCTCCCTTCTCTCTTCTCTGACCGCTGCTGTCCCATAGGCATACAGCAGAAGACAGAAAGAGAGAAGGGAGAAGGCAGGTGAGCACTGCGCGTGCCGCCTCTTCGTACAGCTGATTGGTGGGGGTGGCGGACCACCGCCAGTCTGATATTGATGACCTATCCTGAGGACAGCTCATCAATATTAAAAGCCGGACAACCCCTCTCAGTGTTTAACTGGAAAACAAGGAATTTGACATGTGTATTTTGTGCTGGAAATTCTGGCTCACATCCTCGACGATGTCTTCAATAGCAACTGCCGACAGCTTGTAGATGGTATTACCGAAGCCAGGTCACACAATTGATAAAGAGAAGCAGGGTCATACAAATCCAAGGTCCACGGGATAGAGGAGAAGTATGACCAGGTGGGTCTGAATGCTGGGACCACCACCGATCCCAGTCTATGGGACTACCAAGCACAGCTGCTGTAAAATGTACGGTGCTGTGTTTGGCGAGCTGAGAGAAGGCTGTGGCGCTAATACAAGCAGCAGTGGCTTCTCAAACAGCTGATTGGCGGGGTCCGGGTGTCAGACTCCCCCAATCAGATACTGATGACCTACCTAGAGGATAGATCATCAGAATAAACATTTATGGGGGCGGGTTGAACCCTCACCGATCAGATACCTTATCCCCTATACCGTGCATACAGGTCAGGGCAAGCAGAAGTCCGAGAAGAAGTTTGGGTCACATCAAAAATAGCAGACAACAAACAGCTTCACAAATGATCAGGAGCCGCAGAACCTTCTGTCCCTTTGGGATGTAGCAGAGCTTGATGACGTTACAAGGGGCTGTGCCGCCCCAGCACAACCAGATACCACAGTGCAGTACAAAATACCGCCCAAGCAGAACAAAGTACGACAGTGCAGCACAATATACTGCCCCAGCAAAACCAAGTACCACAGTGCAGCACAATATACTGCCCAAGCAGAACCAAATACTACAGTGCAACACAATATACTGCCCCAGCAGAAGCAAATACCACAGTGCAGCACAATATACTGCCCCAGCAGAACCAGATACCATAGTGCAGCACAATATACTGTCCAAGCAGAACCAAGTACCACAGTGCATCACAATATACCACCCCAGCAGAACCAAGTACCACACTTCAGCATAATATACCGCCCCAGCAGAACCAAGTACCACAGTGTAGCACAATATACTGCCCCAGCAGAACCAGATACCAATGTGTAGCACAATATACAGCAACAGCAGAACTAGATACCACAGTGCAGCACAATATACTGCCCCAGCAGAACCAAGTACCACAGTGCAGCACAATATACCGCCCCAGCAGAACCAAGTACCACAGTGCAGCAATATACCCCCCCAGCAGAACCAGATCAACAGTGCAACACAATATACCGCCCAAGCAGAAGCAAATACCACAGTGTAGCACAATATAACGCCCAAGCAGAAGCAAATACCACAGTGCAGTACAATGTATCGCCCCAGCAGTAGAAAATACCACAGTGCAGTACAATATACCACCCAAGCAGAACTAAGTACCCTAGTGCAGTACAATATACTGCCCCAGCAGAACAAGATACCACAGTGCAGCACAATATACCGCCCCAGCAGAACCAGATTCCACAGTGCAGCACAATATACCGCCCCAGCAGAACCAGATACCACAGTGCAGCACAATATACTGCCCCAGCAGAACCAGATACCACAGTGCAACACAAAAATACTGCCCCAGCAGAACCAAGTACCACAGTGCAGCACAAAATACTGCCCCAGCAGAATCAGATACCACAGTGCAGCACAATATATTGCCCCAGCAGAACCGGATACCACAATGCAGCACAATATACTGCCCTAGCAGAATCAGATACCACAGTGCAGCACAATAAACTGCCCCAGTAAAACCAGATACCACAGTGCAGTACAATATACTGCCCCAGCAGAATCAGATACCACAGTGCAGCACAATATACCGCCCCAGCAGAATCAGATACCACCATGCAGCACAATATACTGCCCCAGCAGAACCGGATACCACAGTGCAGCACAATATACTGCCCCAGCAGAATCAGATACCACCGTGCAGCACAATATACTGCCCCAGCAGAATCAGATACCACAGTGCAGCACAATATACCGCCCCAGCAGAATCAGATACCACAGTGCAGCACAATATACCGCCCCAGCAGAATCAGACACCACCGTGCAGCACAATATACTGCCCCAGCAGAACCGGACACCACAGTGCAGCACAATATACTGCCCCAGCAGAATCAGATACCACCGTGCAGCACAATATACTGCCCCAGCAGAATCAGATACCACAGTGAAGCACAATATACCGCCCCAGCAGAATCAGATACCACCATGCAGCACAATATACCGCCCCAGCAGAATCAGATACCAAAGTGGAGCACAATATACTGCCCCAGCAGAACCAAATACCACAGTGGAGCACAATATACTGCCCCAGCTAGGGTTGGGCAATATACCGGTTATGACGATATACTGCGGTATTAAAAAACAGCGATATTGCGATATCGCTGTTTCCTAATAACCGCGGTATTCTGTGACGTCATGTGCTGTCTATTCCCCAGTCTGCGGCGCCGTCCACCCGCACAAAGAGAGGCGCCTGTACATTTAACATACGTAGCAGCGTCGCTAAGGAACATTACACTCCATCCCTGGCTCCGTCTCCTCCTACCGACTCCCTGGCTCCGCCTCTAAAAGTGTGGGGAGCCCGGGAGGGTTAAAGACTTTTCCTGCGGCTGCCTCTCTCCCATGTTCAAAGTCTCAGCCCCTAGACAGAATCACCACACGAGGAAGGCAGCCGAGGGAAAAGTCCAGACGCCACCACCCTCCGTGACTCACTGAGCCCTGTGTTGTCCTGGCCTACGAGGACTGGAGTGTTCAACAACTCCAAGGAATAGCCACAGGTGTGTGAGATGAAACTGAGACCCCCAAAATAACATCAACTGTAATAAATAAAGGTGGATAGTGAAATGTCTTCTGTGGCCCTGGGGCTGCCTGGCCTTCCCTTCCTGCCTGTAGCTGTAGCATCACCAGTAGTAGGCATTAGGGAATAAACAATCAAGAGTCCCCCTCCCCAAACATAAGCAAGAAGACATTACTGTATGGTGGCCACAGCCACATTATACTGAGGAGGAAGGAACTTAGAGGCACAGTATAATGTCTCCTTGTGGGTCCACATACAGTATAACGTCTCCTTCTGGACCCCCATACAGTATAACGTCTCCCTGTGGACCCTCATACAGTATAACGTCTCCTTGTGGCTGCCCCCATACAGTATAACGTCTCCTTGTGGCTGCCCCCATACAGTATAACGTCTCCTTATGGCTGCCCCCAAACAGTATAACGTCTCCTTGTGGCCCATACAGTATAACGTCTCCTTGTGGCTGCCCCCATACAGTATAATGTCTCCATGTAGCTGCCCCCATACAGTATAACGTCTCCTTGTGCCCCATAGAGTATAATGGCTCCTTGTAGCTGCCCCCTTACAGTATAACGTCTTCTTGTGGATCCCCATACAGTATAACGTCTCCCTGTGGCTGCCCCATACAGTATAATGTCTCCTTGTAGCTGCCCGCATACAGAATAACGTCTCCTTGTGGCCGCCCCATACAGTATAACGTCTCCTTGTGGCTGCTCCATACAGTATAATGTCTCCTTGTGGCTGCCTCCATACAGTATAATGTCTCCTTATGGCTGCTCCATACAGTATAATGTCTCCTTATGGCTGCCCCCATACAGTATAACGTCTCCTTGTGGCTGCCCCAATACAGTATAATGTCTCCTTGTGGCTGCCCCCATACAGTATAACGTCTCCTTGTGGCTGCCCCAATACAGTATAATGTCTCCTTGTGGCTGCCCCCATACAGTATAATGTCTCCTTATGGCTGCCCCCATACAGTATAACGTCTCCCTGTAGCTGCCCCCATACAGTATAATGTCTCCTTGTGGCTGCCCCCATACAGTGTAACGTCTCCTTGTGGCTGCTCCATACAGTATAATGTCTCCTTGTGGCTGCCCCCATACAGTATAATGTCTCCTTGTAGCTGCCCGCATACAGAATAACGTCTCCCTGTAGCTGCCCCCATACATCTCCTTGTGGCTGCCCCCATACAGCATAACGTCTCCTTGTGGCTGCCCCCATACAGTATAACGTCTCCTTGTAGCTGCCCCCATACAGTATAACGTCTCCTTGTAGCTGCCCCCTTACAGTATAACGTCTCCTTGTGGCTGCCCCCATACAGTATAATATCTCCTTGTGGCTGCCCCATACAGTATAACGTCTCCTTGTGGCTGCCCCCATACAGTATAACGTCTCCTTGTGGCTGCCCCATACAGTATAATGTCTCCTTGTAGCTGCCCCATACAATATAACGTCTCCCTGTGGCTGCCCCCATACAGTATAATTTCTCCTTGTTGCTGCCCCATACAGAATAACGTCTCCTTGTGGTTGCTCCCATACACTTTAACGTCTCCTTGTGGCTGCCCCATACAGTATAATGTCTCCTTGTGGTCCCCATACAGTATAACGTCTCCTTGTGGCTGCCCCATACAGCATAACGTCTCCTTGTGGCTGCCCCATACAGTATAATGTCTCCTTGTAGCTGCCCCCATACAGTATAACGTCTCCTTGTGGCTGCCCCATACAGTATAATGTCTCCTTGTGGCTGTCCCATACAGTATAACGTCTCCTTGTGGCTGCCCCCATACAGTATAACGTCTCCTTGTGGCTGCCCCCATACAGTATAACGTCTCCTTGTAGCTGCCCCCATGCAGTATAACGTCTCCTTGTAGCTGGCCCATACAGTATAACGTCTCCTTGTGGCTGCCCCCATAAAGTATAATGTCTCCTTGTAGCTGCCCCCTTACAGTATAACGTCTCCTTGTGGCTGCCCCATACAGTATAACGTCTCCTTGTGGCTGCCCCCATACAGTATAACGTCTCCTTGTGACTGCCCCATACAGTATAATGTCTCCTTGTGGTTGCCCCCATACAGTATAACGTCTCCTTGTGGCTGCTCCATACAGTATAATGTCTCCTTGTGGTCCCCATACAGTATAACATCTTCTTGTGGCTGCCCCATACAGCATAACGTCTCCTTGTGGCTGCCCCATACAGCATAACGTCTCCTTGTGGCTGCCCCATACAGTATAATGTCTCCTTGTGGCTGCCCCATACAGTATAACGTCTCCTTGTGGCTGCCCCCATACAGTATAATGTCTCTTTGTAGCTGCCCCCATACAGAATAATGTCTCCTTGTAGCTGCCTCCATACAGTATATCGTCTCCCTGTGGCTGCCCCCATACAGTATAACGTCTCCTTGTGGCTGCCCCATACAGTATAATTTCTCCTTGTGGCTGCCCCATACAGAATAACGTCTCTCTGTGGCTGCCCCCATACAGTATAACGTCTCCTTGTGGTTGCCCCCATACAGTATAATATCTCCTTGTGGCTGCCCCATACAGTATAATGTCTCCTTGTAGCTGCCCCCATACAGTATAACGTCTCCTTGTGGCTGCCCCCATACAGTATAACGTCTCCCTGTGGCTGCCCCCATACAGTATAACGTCTCCTTGTGGTTGCCCCCATACAGTATAACGTCTCCTTGTGGCTGCCCCATACAGTATAATGTCTCCTTGTGATTGTTACATATGTTGCTCCCCAAGCTATGCTGATCACAGAAATATAAGTTTTATCCGTATGTGATGTAAGATCAGGGAGTTATTAAAATGTATAAAAAAGTGTAACTTTTCAGCTTGGAGATAATTGAGTAGACACAGTAATTGACTCAATTATCTCCTAAGCAGAGGTGAGGGATATGCTGAGTGTCTGTATTGTCCCATTGTATCTGGTTGGCTGCTGTACTTGCATTGTATGTGTTGTGATGTGTTTATTGGTTGTTCTGCAAAACCCTTTGGGCTGTAATGTGTTTGGGAATTGGGAATAAAAGAGGCTGTATGGGCCAGTAAAGGAGAGTTCCTGCTTGACCCTCAAAACCAAGTGTCGTCTCGTTATTGGGGGGATTTATTGTCTGCTGTTCCAGTTTGACTGTGGCTGCCCCCATACAGTATAACGTCCACTTGTGGCTGCCTCCATACAGTATAACGTCTCCTTGTGGCTGTCTCCATACAGTATAACGTCTCCTCGTGTCTGCCCCCATACAGTATAACGTCTCCTTGTGGCTGCCTCCATACAGTATAACGTCTCCTTGTGGCTGCCCCCATACAGCATAACGTCTCCTTGTGGCTGCCTCCATACAGTATAACGTCTCCTTGTGGATACCCCCATACAGTATAACGTCCACTTGTGGCTGCCTCCATACAGTATAACGTCTCCTTGTGGATACCCCCATACAGTATAACGTCTCCTTGTGGCTGCCCCATACAGTATAACGTCTCCTTGTGGCTGCCCCCATACAGCATAACATCTCCTTGTGGCTGCCCCATACAGCATAACGTCTCCTTGTGGCTGCCCCCATACAGTATAATGTCTCCTTGTAGCTGCCCCCATACAGTATAACGTCTCCTTGTGGCTGCCCCCATACAGCATAACGTCTCCTTGTGGCTGCCTCCATACAGTATAACGTCTCCTTGTGGATACCCCCATACAGTATAACGTCCACTTGTGGCTGCCTCCATACAGTATAACGTCTCCTTGTGGATACCCCCATACAGTATAACGTCTCCTTGTGGCTGCCCCATACAGTATAACGTCTCCTTGTGGCTGCGCCATACAGTATAACGCCTTCTTGTGGCTGCCCCATACAGTATAACGTCTCCTTGTGGCTGCCCCATACAGTATAATGTCTCCTTGTGGCCCCATACAGTATAATGTCTCCTCGTGGCTGCCCCATACAGTATAATGTCTTCTTGTGGCCCCATACAGTATAATGTCTCCTTGTGGCTGACCCATGCAGTATAACGTCTCCTTGTGGCTGCCCCAATACAATATAATGTCTCCTTGTGGTCGCCCCCATACAGTATAATGTCTCCTTGTGGCTGCCCCATACAGTATAACGTCTCCTTGTGGCTCCCCATACAGTATAATGTATCCTTGTGGACCCCATACAGTATAATGTCTCCTTGTGGCTGCCCTCGTACAGTATAACGTCTCCTTGTAGCTGCCCCCATACAGAATAACGTCTCCTTGTGGCTGCCCCCATACAGTATAACGTCTCCTTGTGGCTGTCCCCATACAGTATAACGTCTCCTTGTAGCTGCCCCCATACAGTATAACGTCTCCTTGAAGCTGTCCCCATACAGTATAATGTCTCCTTGTGGCTGCCCCATACAGTACAATGTCTCCTTGTGGCTGCCCCATACAGTATAACATCTCCCTGTGGCAGCCCCATACAGTATAACGTCTCCTTGTGGCTGCCCCATACAGTATAACATCTCCCTATGGCTGCCCCCCATACAGTATAATGTCTCCTTGTGGTCGCCCCCATACAGTATAACGTCTCCTTGTGGCTGCCCCCATACAGTATAACGTCTCCTTGTGGCTGCCTCATACAGTATAACGTCTCCCTGTGGTTGCCCCCATACAGTATAGCGTCTCCCTGTGGCTGTCTCATACAGTATAACGTCTCCTGTGGTTGCCCCATACAGTATAATGTCTCCTGTGGCCCCCATACAGTATAGCGTCTCCCTGTGGCTGCCCCCATACAGTATAATATCTCCTTGTGGCTGCCCCCATACAGTATAACGTCTCCTGTGGCTGCCCCCATACAGTATAACGTCTCCCTGTGGCTGCCCCCATACAGTATAACGTCTCCCTGTGGCTGCCCCCATACAGTATAACGTCTCCTTGTGGCTGCCCCATACAGTATAACGTCTCTTGCGGCTGCCCCCATACAGTATAACGTCTCCTTGTGGCTGCCCCATACAGTATAATGTATCCTGTGGCTGCCCCATACAGTATAACGTCTCCTTGTGGCTGCCCCATACAGTATAACGTCTCCTTGTGGCTGCCCCATACAGTATAACGTCTCCTTGCGGCTGCCCCATAGACGTATAACGTCTCCTTGTGGCTGCCCCATACAGTATAACGTCTCCTTGTGGACCCCATACAGTATAACGTCTCCTTGCGGCTGCCCCATACAGTATAAAGTCTCCTTGTGGCTGCCCCCATACAGTATAATGTCTCCTTGTGTGCCCCCATACAGTATAACGTCTCCCTGTGGCCCCCATACAGTATAACGTCTCCTTGTGGCTGCCCCCATACAGTACAACGTCTCCTTGTGGCCCCCATACAGTATAATGTCTCCCTGTGGCTGCCCCCATACAGTATAATGTCTCCCTGTGGCTGCCCCCATACAGTATAACGTCTCTCTGTGGCTGCCCCATACAGTATAACGTCTCCCTGTGGCTGCCCCCATACAGTATAACGTCTCCCTGTGGCTGCCCCCATACAGTATAACGTCTCCTTGTGGTCGCCCCATACAGTATAACATCTCCTGGTGGCTGCCTCATACAGTATAACGTCTCCCTGTGGCTGCCTCCATACAGTATAACGTCTCCCTGTGGTTGCCCCATACAGTATAACGTCTCCCTGTGGCTGCCCCATACAGTATAACGTCTCCTTGTGGCTGCCCCATACAGTATAACGTCTCCCTGTGGCTGCCCCCATACAGTATAATGTCTCCTTGTGGCTGCCCCCATACAGTATAACGTCTCCTTGTGGCTGCCCCCATACAGTATAACGTCTCCTTGTGGCTGCCCCATACAGTATAACGTCTCCCTGTGGCTGCCCCATACAGTATAACGTCTCCTTGTGGCTGCCCCATACAGTATAACGTCTCCTTGTGGCTGCCCCCATACAGTATAACGTCTCCCTGTGGCTGCCCCCATACAGTATAACGTCTCCTTGTGGCTGCCCCCATACAGTATAACGTCTCCCTGTGGCTGCCCCCATACAGTATAACGTCTCCTTGTGGCTGTCCCCATACAGTATAACGTCTCCTTGTGGCTGCCCCCATACAGTATAACGTCTCCTTGTGGCTGCCCCATACAGTATAATATCTCCTTGTGGCTGCCCCATACAGTATAACGTCTCCCTGTGGCTGCCTCCATACAGTATAACGTCTCCTTGTGGCTGCTCCCATACAGTATAATGTCTCCTTGTGGCTGCCCCATACAGTATAACGTCTCCTTGTGGCTGCCCCATACAGTATAATGTCTCCTTGTGGCTGCCCCATGCAGTATAATATCTCCTTGTGGCTGCCCCATACAGTATAACGTCTCCTTGTGGCTGCCCCCATACAGTATAACAGTCTCCTTGTGGCTGCCCCCATACAGTATAACGTCTCCTTGTGGTTGCCCCCATACAGTATAACGTCTCCTTGTGGCTGCCCCATACAGTATAACGTCTCCTTGTGGCTGCCCCATACAGTATAACGTCTCCTTGTGGCTGCCCCCATACAGTATAACGTCTCCTTGTGGCTGCCCCCATACAGTATAATGTCTCTCTGTGGCTGCCCCATACAGTATAACGTCTCCCTGTGGCTGCCCCCATACAGTATAATGTCTCCTTGTGGCTGCCCCCATACAGTATAATGTCTCCTTGTGGCTGCCCCATACAGTATAACGTCTCCTTGTGGCTGCCCCATACAGTATAACGTCTCCTTGTGGCTGCCCCCATACAGTATAACGTCTCCTTGTGGCTGCCCCATACAGTATAACGTCTCCTTGTGGCTGCCCCCATACAGTATAACGTCTCCTGTGGCTGCCCCATACAGTATAACGTCTCCTTGTGGCTGCCCCATACAGTATAACGTCTCCCTGTGGCTGCCCCCATACAGTATAACGTCTCCTTGTGGCTGCCCCCATACAGTATAACGTCTCCCTGTGGCTGCCCCCATACAGTATAACGTCTCCCTGTGGCTGCCCCCATACAGTATAATGTCTCCTTGTGGCTGCCCCATACAGTATAACGTCTCCTTGTGGCTGCCCCATACAGTATAACAGTCTCCCTGTGGCTGCCCCCATACAGTATAACGTCTCCCTGTGGCTGCCCCCATACAGTATAACGTCTCCTTGTGGCTGCCCCCATACAGAATAACGTCTCCTTGTGGCTGCCCCCATACAGTATAACGTCTCCTTGTGGCCCCTGTACAGTATAACGTCTCCCTGTGGCTGCCCCGATACAGTATAATGTCTCCTTGTGGCTGCCCCATACAGTATAATGTCTCCTTGTGGCTGCCCCATACAGTATAACATCTCCTTGTGGCTGCCCCCATACAGTATAACGTCTACTTGTGGCTGCCCCCATACAGTATAACATCTCCCTATGGCTGCCCCATACAGTATAATGTCTCCTTGTGGTCGCCCCCATACAGTATAACGTCTCCTTGTGGCTGCCCCATACAGTATAACGTCTCCTTGTGGCTGCCTCCATACAGTATAACGTCTCCCTGTGGCTGCCCCCATACAGTATAACGTCTCCCTGTGGCTGCCTCATACAGTATAACGTCTCCCTGTGGTTGCCCCATACAGTATAATGTCTCCCTGTGGCCCCCATACAGTATAACGTCTCCCTGTGGCTGCCCCCATACAGTATAATATCTCCTTGTGGCTGCCCCCATACAGTATAACGTCTCCCTGTGGCTGCCCCCATACAGTATAACGTCTCCCTGTGGCTGCCCCCATACAGTATAACGTCTCCCTGTGGCTGCCCCCATACAGTATAACGTCTCCTTGTGGCTGCCCCATACAGTATAACGTCTCCTTGCGGCTGCCCCCATACAGTATAACGTCTCCTTGTGGCTGCCCCATACAGTATAATGTCTCCTTGTGGCTGCCCCCATACAGTATAACGTCTCCTTGTGGCCCCCATACAGTATAACGTCTCCTTGCGGCTGCCCCATACAGTATAACGTCTCCTTGCGGCTGCCCCCATACAGTATAACATCTCCTTGTGGCTGCCCCATACAGTATAACGTCTCCTTGTGGACCCCCATACAGTATAACGTCTCCTTGCGGCTGCCCCATACAGTATAAAGTCTCCTTGCGGCTGCCCCCATACAGTATAACGTCTCCTTGTGTGCCCCCATACAGTATAACGTCTCCTTGTGGCCCCCATACAGTATAACGTCTCCTTGTGGCTGCCCCATACAGTACAACGTCTCCATATGGCCCCCCATACAGTATAACGTCTCCCTGTGGCTGCCCCCATACAGTATAATGTCTCCTTGTGGCTGCCCCATACAGTATAACGTCTCTCTGTGGCTGCCCCCATACAGTATAACGTCTCCTGTGGCTGCCCCCATACAGAATAACGTCTCCCTGTGGCTGCCCCATACAGTATAACGTCTCCTTGTGGCTGCCCCCATACAGTATAACATCTCCTGTGGCTGCCCCATACAGTATAACGTCTCCCTGTGGCTGCCCCATACAGTATAACGTCTCCCTGTGGCTGCCCCATACAGTATAATGTCTCCTTGTGGCTGCCCCATACAGTATAACGTCTCCTTGTGGCCCCCATACAGTATAACGTCTCCCTGTGGCTGCCCCCATACAGTATAATATCTCCTTGTGGCTGCCCCCATACAGTATAACGTCTCCTGTGGCTGCCCCCATACAGTATAACGTCTCCTTGTGGCTGCCCCCATACAGTATAACGTCTCCCTGTGGCTGCCCCATACAGTATAACGTCTCCCTGTGGCTGCCCCATACAGTATAACGTCTCCCTGTGGCTGCCCCATACAGTATAACGTCTCCCTGTGGCTGCCCCCATACAGTATAACGTCTCCCTGTGGCTGCCCCCATACAGTATAACGTCTTCTTGTGGCTGCCCCCATACAGTATAAAGTCTCCCTGTGGCTGCCTCCATACAGTACAATATCTCCTTGTGGCTGCCCCCATACAGTATAACATCTCCTTGTGGCTGCCCCCATACAGTATAACGTCTCCCTGTGGCTGTCCCCATACAGTATAACGTCTCCGTGTGGCTGCCCCCATACAGTATAATGTCTCCTTGTGGCCCCCATACAGTATAATATCTCCTTGTGGCTGCCCCATACAGTATAACATCTCCCTGTGGCTGTCCCCATACAGTATAACGTCTCCTTGTGGCTGCTCCCATACAGTATAATGTCTCCTTGTGGCTGCCCCATACAGTATAACGTCTCCTTGTGGCTGCCCCATACAGTATAATGTCTCCTTGTGGCTGCCCCCATGCAGTATAATATCTCCTTGTGGCTGCCCCATACAGTATAACGTCTCCTTGTGGCTGCCCCCATACAGTATAAAGTCTCCTTGTGGCTGACCCCATACAGTATAACGTCTCCTTGTGGCTCGCCCCCATACAGTATAACGTCTCCTTGTGGCTGCCCCCATACAGTATAACGTCTCCTTGTGGCTGCCCCCATACAGTATAATGTCTCCTCAGTGGCTGCCCTATACAGTATAACGTCTCCTGTGGCTGCCCCCATACAGTATAATGTCTCCTTGTGGCTGCCCCATACAGTATAACGTCTCCTGTGGCTGCCCCCATACAGTATAACGTCTCCCTGTGGCTGCCCCATACAGTATAACGTCTCCTTGTGGCTGCCCCATACAGTATAACGTCTCCTTGTGGCTGCCCCAATACAGTATAACGTCTCCTTGCGGCTGCCCCCATACAGTATAATGTCTCCTTGTTGCCCCCATACAGTATAACGTCTCCTTGTGGCTGCCCCATACAGTATAACGTCTCCTTGTGGCTGCCCCATACAGTATAACGTCTCCTTGTGGCTGCCCCCATACAGTATAACGTCTCCTTGTGGCTGCCCCATACAGTATAACGTCTCCCTGTGGCTGCCCCATACAGTATAACGTCTCCTTGTGGCTGCCCCATACAGTATAACGTCTCCCTGTGGCTGCCCCCATACAGTATAATGTCTCCTTGTGGCTGCCCCCATACAGTATAACATCTCCTATGGCTGCCCCCATACAGTATAACGTCTCCCTGTGGCTGTCCCCATACAGTATAACGTCTCCGTGTGGCTGCCCCCATACAGTATAACGTCTCCTTGTGGCTGCCCCATACAGTATAATATCTCCTTGTGGCTGCCCCATACAGTATAACGTCTTCCTATGGCTGTCCCCATACAGTATAACGTCTCCTTGTGGCTGCTCCCATACAGTATAACGTCTCCTTGTGGCTGCCCCCATACAGTATAACGTCTCCTTGTGGCTGCCCCCATACAGTATAACGTCTCCTTGTGGCTGCCCCATACAGTATAACGTCTCCCTGTGGCTGCCCCGATACAGTATAATGTCTCCTTGTGGCTGCCCCATACAGTATAATGTCTCCTTGTGGCTGCCCCATGCAGTATAATATCTCCTTGATGGCTGCCCCCATACAGTATAACGTCTCCTTGTGGCTGCCCCCATACAGTATAAAGTCTCCTTGTGGCTGCCCCCATACAGTATAACGTCTCCTTGTGGTCGCCCCCATACAGTATAACGTCTCCTTGTGGCTGCCCCCATACAGTATAACGTCTACTTGTGGCTGCCCCCATACAGTATAACGTCTCCTTGTGGCTGCCACCATACAGTATAACGTCTCCTTGTGGCTGCCTCATACAGTATAATGTCTCCCTGTGGCTGCCCCATACAGTATAATGTCTCCTTGTGGCCCCCATACAGTATAACGTCTCCCTGTGGCTGCCCCCATACAGTATAATATCTCCTTGTGGCTGCCCCATACAGTATAACGTCTCCTTGTGGCTGCCCCCATACAGTATAACGTCTCCTGTGGCTACCCCATACAGTATAACGTCTGCTTGTGGCTGCCCCATACAGTATAACGTCTCCTTGCGGCTGCCCCAATACAGTATAACGTCTCCTTGTGGCTGCCCCATACAGTATAATGTCTCCTTGTTGCCCCCATACAGAATAACGTCTCCTTGTGGCCCCCATACAGTATAACGTCTCCTTGCGGCTGCCCTCATACAGTATAACGTCTCATTGTGGCTGCCCCATACAGTATAACGTCTCCTTGTGGCTGCCCCCATACAGTATAATGTCTCCTTGTGGCTGCCCCCATACAGTATAACGTCTCCTTGTGGCTGCCCCATACAGTATAACGTCTCCTTGTGGCTGCCCCATACAGTATAACGTCTCCTTGTGGCCCTTATACAGTATAACATCTCCTTGTGGCTGCCTCCATACAGTATAACGTCTCCTGTGGCTGCCCCCATACAGTATAACGTCTCCTTGTGGCTGCCCCCATACAGTATAATGTCTCCTTGTGGCTGCCCCATACAGTATAACGTCTCCTTGTGGCTGCCCCATACAGTATAATGTCTCCTTGTGGCTGCCCCATACAGTATAACGTCTCCTTGTGGCTGCCCCATACAGTATAACGTCTCCTTGTGGCTGCCCCCATACAGTATAACGTCTCCTTGTGGCTGCCCCCATACAGTATAACGTCTCCTTGTGGCTGCCCCATACAGTATAATGTCTCCTTGTGGCTGCCCCCATACAGTATAACGTCTCCTTGTGGCTGCCCCCATACAGTATAACGTCTCCTTGTGGCTGCCCCCATACAGTATAACGTCTCCCTGTGGCTGCCCCCATACAGTATAATGTCTCCTTGTGGCTGCCCCCATACAGTATAACGTCTCCTTGTGGCTGCCCCCATACAGTATAACGTCTCCTTGTGGCTGCCCTCATACAGTATAACGTCTCCTTGTGGCTGCCCCCATACAGTATAACGTCTCCTTGTGGCTGCCCCCATACAGTATAACGTCTCCTTGTGGCTGCCCCCATACAGTATAACGTCTCCTTGTGGCTGCCCCATACAGTATAACGTCTCCTTGTGGCTGCCCCCATACAGTATAATGTCTCCTTGTGGCTGCCCCCATACAGTATAACGTCTCCTTGTGGCTGCCCCCATACAGTATAACGTCTCCTTGTGGCTGCCCCCATACAGTATAACGTCTCCTTGTGGCTGCCCCCATACAGTATAACGTCTCCTTGTGGCTGCCCCCATACAGTATAACGTCTCCTTGTGGCTGCCCCCATACAGTATAACGTCTCCTTGTGGCTGCCCCATACAGTATAATGTCTCCTTGTGGCTGCCCCCATACAGTATAACGTCTCCTTGTGGCTGCCCCCATACAGTATAACGTCTCCTTGTGGCTGCCCCCATACAGTATAACGTCTCCTTGTGGCTGCCCCCATACAGTATAACGTCTCCTTGTGGCTGCCCCCATACAGTATAACGTCTCCTTGTGGCTGCCCCATACAGTATAACGTCTCCTTGTGGCTGCCCCATACAGTATAACGTCTCCTTGTGGCTGCCCCCATACAGTATAACGTCTCCTTGTGGCTGCCCCATACAGTATAACGTCTCCTTGTGGCTGCCCCCATACAGTATAACGTCTCCTTGTGGCTGCCCCATACAGTATAACGTCTCCTTGTGGCTGCCCCCATACAGTATAACGTCTCCTTGTGGCTGCCCCCATACAGTATAACGTCTCCCTGTGGCTGCCCCCATACAGTATAACGTCTCCTTGTGGCTGCCCCATACAGTATAACGTCTCCTTGTGGCTGCCCCCATACAGTATAACGTCTCCTTGTGGCTGCCCCCATACAGTATAACGTCTCCTTGTGGCTGCCCCCATACAGTATAACGTCTCCTTGTGGCTGCCTCCATACAGTATAACGTCTCCTTGTGGCTGCCCCCATACAGTATAACGTCTCCTTGTGGCTGCCCCCATACAGTATAACGTCTCCTTGTGGCTGCCCCCATACAGTATAACGTCTCCTTGTGGCTGCCCCCATACAGTATAACGTCTCCTTGTGGCTGCCCCCATACAGTATAACGTCTCCCTGTGGCTGCCCCCATACAGTATAACGTCTCCTTGTGGCTGCCCCCATACAGTATAACGTCTCCTTGTGGCTGCCCCCATACAGTATAACGTCTCCTTGTGGCTGCCCCATACAGTATAACGTCTCCTTGTGGCTGCCCCATACAGTATAACGTCTCCTTGTGGCTGCCCCCATACAGTATAACGTCTCCTTGTGGCTGCCCCCATACAGTATAACGTCTCCCTGTGGCTGCCCCCATACAGTATAACGTCTCCTTGTGGCTGCCCCCATACAGTATAACGTCTCCTTGTGGCTGCCCCCATACAGTATAACGTCTCCTTGTGGCTGCCCCCATACAGTATAACGTCTCCTTGTGGCTGCCCCCATACAGTATAATGTCTCCTTGTGGCTGCCCCATACAGTATAACGTCTCCTTGTGGCTGCCCCCATACAGTATAACGTCTCCTTGTGGCTGCCCCCATACAGTATAACGTCTCCTTGTGGCTGCCCCCATACAGTATAATGTCTCCCTGTGGCTGCCCCCATACAGTATAACGCCTCCTTGTGGCTGCCCCCATACAGTATAACGTCTCCTTGTGGCTGCCCCCATACAGTATAACGTCTCCTTGTGGCTGCCCCCATACAGTATAACGTCTCCTTGTGGCTGCCCCCATACAGTATAACGTCTCCTTGTGGCTGCCCCCATACAGTATAACGTCTTCTTGTAGCTGCCCCATACAGTATAACGTCTCCTTGTGGCTGCCCCCATACAGTATAACGTCTTCCTTGTGGCTGCCCCCATACAGTATAACGTCTCCTTGTGGCTGCCCCCATACAGTATAACGTCTCCTTGTGGCTGCCCCCATACAGTATAACGTCTCCTTGTGGCTGCCCCCATACAGTATAACGTCTCCTTGTGGCTGCCCCCATACAGTATAACGTCTCCTTGTGGCTGCCCCCATACAGTATAACGTCTCCTTGTGGCTGCCCCCATACAGTATAACGTCTCCTTGTGGCTGCCCCCATACAGTATAACGTCTCCTTGTGGCTGCCCCCATACAGTATAACGTCTCCTTGTGGCTGCCCCCATACAGTATAACGTCTCCTTGTGGCTGCCCCCATACAGTATAACGTCTCCTTGTGGCTGCCCCCATACAGTATAACGTCTCCTTGTGGCTGCCCCCATACAGTATAACGTCTCCTTGTGGCTGCCCCCATACAGTATAACGTCTCCTTGTGGCTGCCCCCATACAGTATAACGTCTCCTTGTGGCTGCCCCCATACAGTATAACGTCTCCTTGTGGCTGCCCCCATACAGTATAACGTCTCCTTGTGGCTGCCCCCATACAGTATAACGTCTCCTTGTGGCTGCCCCCATACAGTATAACGTCTCCTTGTGGCTGCCCCCATACAGTATAATGTCTCCTTGTGGCTGCCCCCATACAGTATAACGTCTCCTTGTGGCTGCCCCCATACAGTATAACGTCTCCTTGTGGCTGCCCCATACAGTATAACGTCTCCTTGTGGCGCCCCCATACAGTATAACGTCTCCTTGTGGCTGCCCCCATACAGTATAACGTCTCCTTGTGGCTGCCCCCATACAGTATAACGTCTCCTTGTGGCTGCCCCCATACAGTATAACGTCTCCTTGTGGCTGCCCCCATACAGTATAACGTCTCCTTGTGGCTGCCCCCATACAGTATAACGTCTCCTTGTGGCTGCCCCCATACAGTATAACGTCTCCTTGTGGCTGCCCCCATACAGTATAACGTCTCCCTGTGGCTGCCCCCATACAGTATAACGTCTCCTTGTGGCTGCCCCCATACAGTATAACGTCTCCTTGTGGCTGCCCCCATACAGTATAACGTCTCCTTGTGGCTGCCCCATACAGTATAACGTCTCCTTGTGGCTGCCCCATACAGTATAACGTCTCCCTGTGGCTGCCCCCATACAGTATAACGTCTCCTTGTGGCTGCCCCCATACAGTATAACGTCTCCCTGTGGCTGCCCCCATACAGTATAACGTCTCCTTGTGGCTGCCCCATACAGTATAACGTCTCCCTGTGGCTGCCCCCATACAGTATAACGTCTCCCTGTGGCTGCCCCATACAGTATAACGTCTCCTTGTAGCTGCCCCCATACAGTATAACGTCTCCTTGTGGCTGCCCCCATACAGTATAACGTCTCCCTGTGGCTGCCCCCATACAGTATAACGTCTACCTTGTGGCTGCCCCCATACAGTATAATGTCTCCTTGTGGCTGCCCCCATACAGTATAACGTCTCCTTGTGGCTGCCCCCATACAGTATAATGTCTCCTTGTGGCTGCCCCCATACAGTATAACGCCTCCTTGTGGCTGCCCCCATACAGTATAACGTCTCCTTGTGGCTGCCCCCATACAGTATAACGTCTCCTTGTAGCTGCCCCCATACAGTATAACGTCTCCTTGTGGCTGCCCCCATACAGTATAACGTCTCTTTGTGGCTGCCCCCATACAGTATAACGTCTCCTTGTGGCTGCCCCCATACAGTATAACGCCTCCTTGTGGCTGCCCCCATACAGTATAACGCCTCCTTGTGGCTGTCCCCATACAGTATAACGTCTCCTTGTGGCTGCCCCCATACAGTATAACGTCTCCTTGTGGCTGCCCCATACAGTATAACGTCTCCTTGTGGCTGCCCCCATACAGTATAACGTCTCCTTGTGGCTGCCCCCATACAGTATAACGTCTCCTTGTGGCTGCCCCCATACAGTATAACGTCTCCTTGTGGCTGCCCCCATACAGTATAACGTCTCCTTGTGGCTGCCCCTCATACAGTATAACGTCTCCTTGTGGCTGCCCCCATACAGTATAACGTCTCCTTGTGGCTACCCCCATACAGTATAACGTCTCCTTGTGGCTGCCCCCATACAGTATAACGTCTCCTTGTGGCGCCCCCATACAGTATAACGTCTCCTTGCGGCTGCCCCCATACAGTATAACGTCTCCTTGTGGTCCCCCATACAGTATAACGTCTCCTTGTGGCTGCCCCCATACAGTATAATGTCTCCTTGTGGCTGCCCCTATACAGTATAATGTCTCCTTGTGGCTGCCCCCATACAGTATAACGTCTCCTTGTGGCTGCCCCCATACAGTATAACGTCTCCTTGTGGCTGCCCCCATACAGTATAACGTCTCCTTGTGGCTGCCCCCATACAGTATAACGTCTCCTTGTGGCTGCCCCATACAGTATAACGTCTCCTTGTGGCTGCCCCATACAGTATAACGTCTCCTTGTGGCTGCCCCCATACAGTATAACGTCTCCTTGTGGCTGCCCCATACAGTATAACGTCTCCTTGTGGCTGCCCCCATACAGTATAACGTCTCCCTGTGGCCCCCATACAGTATAACGTCTCCCTGTGGCTGCCCCCATACAGTATAACGTCTCCTTGTGGCTGCCCCCATAGAGTATAACGTCTCCCTGTGGCTGCCCCATACAGTATAATGCCTCCTTGTGGCTGCCCCCATACAGTATAACGTCTCCCTGTGGCCCCCATACAGTATAACGTCTCCCTGTGGCTGCCCCATACAGTATAACGTCTCCTTGTGGCTGCTCCCATACAGTATAACGTCTCCCTGTGGCTGCCCCATACAGTATAACGCCTCCCTGTGGCTGCCCCCATACAGTACAAGTTCAGAACAAGTAGATTGAGCCCCCGTTTTAGTCCTTCGATAAGTAGATTTTTTTATTTCCACACCCCTGCGATAACTCTCTAAGTACAGGTAATGTCCTGACAAGATCTAATGCTGATAAACCGGTGTCTGTGAGGTAATAACGAGATCTATTACTGATAATAGACTATCAATAATCATCTATATCACATTATTACCTCACAGACACCGTTTTATCAGCATTATTTCCGTATTACTAGTTATAGATTGTGTTACATCAGGGGGTAAATATTATTTTTGCTGTCCAAAAATGTTTGATTGGGTCCCCAGAAATGGCAAGTCCGCCTCTAGGTCTGTGTTCACATGAGCGGTGGCAGCTCTGCCTGTAACACTACTCTCTCACTGCAAGTCAGTGGGCTCTGCTGGTGGCAGGTTATACTAGGTGTGAACACTGCCTTATCTCGGAGGGGAGGGGGTATTATTTTTTTCACAAGTTTTTCCTAGCTTGGGGAAAAGTTTGATTTTCCCTCTCACTGCTGCCCAGTAATACAGAGCACACAATATACTATAAAGTGTCTCCTGCCAGTAGTATATAATACCATCACTTCCATAAACCTCCACTTGTAATCTATGGCGCATCCCTATAACCCTAATCTATCACGACATGAATGGACAGTAGAGTGAAAGGTGACATACTTGGCCTGGCATACATGAGAACGTATCACCCCGTCAGTTACCTCAGCACACTGCGCCGCCTATACCCGCTTCATCTCCTCTGACGTCATTAGCCGGCGACCTAGTGGACCCGTGCGAGTGACGTCACGCAGGGAAGATGGCGGATCGTCGGAG
>JAKVIS010001299.1:0-36508 GCA_033119425.1 Bufotes viridis
GCATTTGAAAACGGATCCCGCCCCTATTGACTTTCAAATGTAATTCAAAACGGATCAGTTTTGACTTTGACATGTTTCTTTACAGCTAATGCAAACGGATCCGTTCTAAACGCATACAAACGTTTGTGATTATAGGTGCAGATCCGTCTGTGCAAATAAACAGACGGATCCGCACCCAACGCAAGTGTGAAAGTACCCTAAGAGGTTTGTCCGTGACCAGGCAAATTATAGCCAAGCAGCGGAAAATTACAATTTCATAAAATATGAAAAAGACCTAATACTGACCTGTTAAATTGCCTGCCGTTCCAGCATGGCTTCTTCTCTGCTTGGGCATTATTATCTTGGCTACAGTGATGATGTCCCAGGCTACACATCATGGGGGAATGTGTCAAAACTGGCTTAGTTACCCAAAGCAGCCAATGAGATTGCACCTTTCATTTTCCAAAGAAGCTCTGAAAATGAAGGTGGAACCTGAATTGGCTGCTATAGGCAACTACGCCAGTTTTCCTTTACACCAGTTTTGATACATTTCCGCCTTTCTCCAATTCCTGTGATTGTGGGGTTCCACTGGTCAGACTCCCACCGATCAGACACTTCTATCCTGTGGACAATAATCCAACTAGAATGGTGTATGAGGCTGGGCCATGCAGTGATCTTGGCCGTGATCACCTGTCGCTCAACCAACAATTG
The DNA here is from genome assembly GCA_033119425.1 of Bufotes viridis. Classification (NCBI taxonomy): domain Eukaryota; kingdom Metazoa; phylum Chordata; class Amphibia; order Anura; family Bufonidae; genus Bufotes; species Bufotes viridis. The sequence continues at coordinate 691 of JAKVIS010001299.1, forward strand.
CTATGTGTTGCAATGCAGCCATTGAAATGAATAGGGTTGCAGCCTAAGGGAACATTCACACGACCAGTATTTTTCTTCCGCAGTCCCGTTCTGCATCCGTTCAGCAATTTTTGTGGACAAATGCACAGACCCATGCATTTCTATGGGTCCGCAAAAATTGCGGAATGCCTTTCAGAGTCATCCGTGTACTGTCCGTTCCTTTTATTTTAGAATACATAATGGAGAGTGAATCTGGATCGCACATCCTCAACAATATGCTTTTGATATTACGACTGTCTCAGCAAAATTACGTGGCGAATCCGCCAAATTTGTAATACATTGTATGCTGTGCATAAGAGGCATTAGTTAACAGTTTGATCAAAAAGCATAAGCCCACTTTCCACGACAAGGATGCCTCTGCAAGTGGGAAACTACTCTAACCTATAAATGGCGCAGCCGTGCGCGGCGACCACCGGCGCCCCAGCACCGCACCAGCGACAGACAGCGGGACCCAGGAGCCACACAGCAACCCCACTGTGCAGCAAAGCCTCCTTGGCTCTGGGGCCCACCGCCCCGCCAGCACAGCACTGAGGCAGCAATGGCAGACACGCAGTACTGCACCATGTGAACGAGTGCAAAGAGCTCACCCAGTCACAACCCTCAGGGAATGCATCTGAGAGATAGAAGGAGTTTATAAACCCCTTGCCACTAAGGCTAATTAAAAACACCTAGTCCAAATGGGGAGGAGTGCTGACCCCAGAGGGGGGAGCTTAGCTCAAAGAAAATAGACAAGTACAATACATAATGGAGAGTGAATCTGGATCGCACATCCTCAACAATATGCTTTTGATATTACGACTGTCTAAGCAAAATTCCGTGGCGAATCCGCCAAATTTGTAATACATTGTATGCTGTGCATAAGAGGCATTAGTTAACAGTTTGATCAAAAGCATAAGCCCACTCTTCCACGACAAGGATGTCTTCTGCAAGTGGAAGCTACTTCTAACCTATAAATGGCGCAGCCGTGCGTTTCCTGAGGGTTGTGACTGGGTGAGCTCTTTGCACTCGTTCACATGGTGCAGTACTGCGTGTCTGCCATTGCTGCCTCAGTGCTGTGCTGGCGGGGCGGTGGGCCCCAGAGCCAAGGAGGCTTTGCTGCACAGTGGGGTTGCTGTGTGGCTCCTGGGTCCCGCTGTCTGTCGCTGGTGCGGTGCTGGGGCGCCGGTGGTCGCCGCGCACGGCTGCGCCATTTATAGGTTAGAGTAGTTTCCCACTTGCAGAGGCATCCTTGTCGTGGAAAGTGGGCTTATGCTTTTTGATCAAACTGTTAACTAATGCCTCTTATGCACAGCATACAATGTATTACAAATTTGGCGGATACGCCACGTAATTTTGCCGAGACAGTCGTAATATCAAAAGCATATTGTTGAGGATGTGCGATCCAGATTCACTCTCCATTATGTATTGTACTTTTATTTTAGAACATGTCCTATACTTTGCCACAAATTGCGGTCCGTGGCCCATAGAAAGTCAATGGGTCCGTAAAAAACGGATAGCACACGGAAATGCATCCGTATGTCATCCGTTTTTTACGGACGCCTGGACTGAAAACATTCTAGGAAACCCAATTAAATTTGTCAGCTTTAACCCCTCAGTTTTTTTTTTTTGTGGACCGTGAAAAACTTAAGACACACGGAAGCATCACGTCCGTATTATACGGACTTATGGAACAGAAACGGAAAGATAACTGAAGACATACGGAACACACGGATCCGTGATTTGCGGACCGCAAAACTAACACGGTCGTGTGAATGCTTCTTAACTCGTGAGTTGGAGCAACCACAATCTGAAAATCGCTATACAATCAACACTGCTGAAGTATTTGTGATTCTGGGATCGCAGTCATTTGTTGGTTGCATTGCAATCCCATTCCTTCATTGGCTGCACTGCTACACAGCGATTGTCTGATTGCTTGCTGGAGTATCGCGGCCAAGATCACCGTGCAGCCCCAGCCTAATATATCTGAATCTGGCAAAGTGTACTGCATATTTCAAAGGACATGTAATGTATCAGAATATTACTATTTGTCATTCATACTTGAACTAATCCCCTACAGTCTAGACAAAAAATTCTTATGGTAACTTCCGATGTCCCCTCATTTTTGTTTGAAACTTCATTCAGGTCAAAGCAACTGGTATCTTCAAAGCACTTATTTATTGAACTGTATAATCCATAAAGAATTTCAAACTGGACTTCTCCAAGCGTTCACTATTACAACAACATGATATTTTTATCTCAGGGTTGTGAAATGTTCCATGCAACCATTTATAACATTTGCTTCTGGAACTTCTTTGATCATTTTTTGCTCAACTTTTATTTTTACCCAAAAGGAGAAGGAAAAAATGGGGAAGATACAAATTGTGTTACCCCATCTCATAATACATTATAAAGATCGTGTTGTTCCCCTTCCTATTTGCCCCCTCTGGTAGAAATAGACGAGGATAATATGAGGTGGAAGAGATTCAGTGGTTATATACTATTCATGCACACAGGGGCGTAACTACGAGTGACTGGGCCCCACAGCAAATTTTTGTATGGGCCCCCCCCTGCGCTTCGCAGCCTGTGTGGGCACAGATAAGGGCCATGGCCCAGGGTGCAGACAGGGGCCACGGAGGTGCAGACAGGGGCCGGGGGGGCACAGAAAGGGCCAGGGTGGCGCACACAGGGTCCAAGGGGGCAGAGACAAGGGCCAGGGAGGCACAAACAGGTGCCAGGGTAAGCACAGATAGGGGCAAGGGAGGCGCAGACGGAGGCCAGAGGGGCACAGACAGGGGCCAGGGGGCACAGACGAAGGCTGGGGGGGGCACAGATAAGGGCCAGAGGGGTGCGACAGGGGCCAGGGAGGCGCAGACAGGGGTCAGGGGCACATACAAAGGCCAGGGGGCGCAGACAGGGGCCATAAAGACGCAAACAGGGGCCAGGGAGGCGCAGACAGGGGCCTGGGGGAGCCACAGGCCAGGAGGGTACAGACAAGGCCCATAGGGGCGCAGTCGGGTCAGGGGCTGTGCTGAAAAAGCCAGGGGGATGCACAGACAGGGGACAGAGCTGACAAGGGCAGGGGGGCCTGTGAACTAGGGGCTGGGAAAAGATGGTGGGTCCACACCACTGAGAGCCAGGACAGGTGAATGGAGGAGCGGCAGCATTGGGGGGTCATTGGAGGGGCACCGCACTGTATGTGCAAACTTTATTAGATAAGCAACCAGGAGACAGTAGTCCATGACAGGTGAACAGCGCAGCAGCACAAGATGACAAAGGCAAGGGGGCAGTGGGCACACAGGCAGAACAGCCGGCATAGACACATACTGTACCTGAAAAGCCCAGCACAGTGACTGATGTCCGTTCGCTGCTCTGCTTCCTACCATGCTGCTCCTGACCTCTTCTTGCCTGTAGTCGCGCTCTTTCTCCCGCCTGCCACTCCCTCAGGTCAGGACTTACTTAGTGGGCGGGGATGGGTTCATTAGCGGGGGTTCGCCTGGTCGGATGATGGACAGGCCGGTGCACTGTATGTGAAGGGGCCCGGGCCCGGCCTGGACTGACAAACTTTATTATTATTATCTCTAGAGAAACTTGGTGTCATGCTGCTGGGTGCCGGGCCCCGAGGCAGCCGGGCCCCGAAGCAGCCGCTTCCCCTGCTTCCCCGATAGTTACGCCACTGCATGCACATATGACCACTGAGGACAGCGTTTAACAGCAGCCGTCACGTGAATCGGAACAGAAGGTCATCACTTATCGTCCGACAGGCATCGGAAATAGGCAGGACTATCAAAGGGTGGGTGATTTTTTTAAATGTTTTTTTGGACACCCTCCTGTAATGAGTTTTTCACATTGGTTGGACAACCAATTTTTGGACCAAAGTCTGCAGTAATATCTACTGTATACTGCCCTTACTGTGGCTTGAAGACATTTACTTGAACTTATATACAGTAGCTAGGTAGTACAATGCATTGACTGTGGATGGTAAAATAAAAATATAAATAGCCTCCAGAACAGTCTATAGGGGTTTTCAGCTGATCAAAAATAGTTGGCTCCAGAGTCAGAGGAGCTTAAAACATATAATGTACTCACATGCATAATCCCCTTACTAAATTGTCTAATGATCTCCTGAAAGCAAAAAGGAATGGTAACTGCACCCTACTCATTCTTCTGGATCTCTCTGTAGCATTTGACACTGTAGACCACTAACTTCTCCTCAGTATGCGCCAAACTATTGGCCTCAAGGACATTGCTCTGTCTTGTTTTTCTTCCTATCCTTCCACAAAATACAGTTCTAACTTTTCACCCTCAGCCACAAAGCTCTCCACAGTGCTTGTTCTGCCTCTCCAGTCTAAGCACTACAATGTGATCTCTGTAACTTACAGTTGGTGAGATGGCTATAACTGCAGTCTTAGGTGAATTGGCTGACAGTGACTCGATACAAAGGACACCTTGTAGATCCAGAAGAAGTTTATTTCAAACTGTGCAGATCATACACCGATGAACAGATGGATAGGTCAAAAAATCATGCTGTGAGCAGCTAACAGGAGCATGTAGCTGAGATGAGGGTTGAAGCCAGAATGAAGAAGAAGGGAGGAGACAAGAGAGAGAGAGCAAAGCTAGGGGAAGACAGAATGGACACACATAATGAAAAAGCAAACCATGCATGTGTAACATGACACTCCCCGTCGAAATCTATGATTTCTAATAACATTTAACAATTATAACTTTGTTCAAGTCCAGGAATGTTAGATGTTTATCTACCGGAACACCTGCAACAAAAAAAAGCATGGACAAGAAAAACATTAGAGACAACAGTAGGAAGATATAGTTCCATGCGTCATCTTCAGAGGGGAAGGCAGCAACAGCACAAGTCCTTCTTACCTCCCTTTAACAAGTTGCCTTGAAGGTCAGTCTTCAGAGGGGAAGGCAGCAACAGCACCAGTCCTTCTTACCTCCCTTTGTATCAGGCCGGAGTACGGAGTTCATCTTCCTGTTTAGGCAGAAGCAGTACTAGTTCGTTTATGGGTCTGAAGTAGTGTCTAGCAGAACTTTCTTTTATTACTTTGACTTCTGCTTTCCGTACCTTGCCATCGTTACTTGGAATAGTCTTTGTGATAAGACCCATAGGCCAATTGTTACGATGAGCGTCCTTAATCTTTGAGGAGAACGATGTCTCCAACTTGCAAGTTGGGTTTGCTTACTTGCCATTTTCTGCGACTTTGAAGGTTGCAAAGGTACTCCATCTTCCAGCGACTCCAAAATGCATAAGCAAGATGTTGAACCCGTTTCCATTGATGTTTGTAAACATTGGTACAATCAAAGTCCTGAGGAGGAATACTAGCTATCCCGATCCTTTGAGTTAGAAGGGTGGCCTTCTTCAAGGACACAGGGGTGTAAGAGCGTGGTATCTTAAACTGTTCCAATGCCTGGAGGGACTGTTTCCAGGATTCCCACCTTTGTTGTTTCTCCTTGGGTAACAGGGTATCCGAGTCAGTGTTCTCTGTAGTGAGTTGTCTGAGTAATATCTTACCCTGAATGGTAAAGGGTGCAATGAATCCCAAGGGGTCGTAGATACTGTTCACTGCGGACAGTACTCCTCTTTTTGTGAAGGGCTTGTCGCAGGCTGTTTGAAATGTGAACGTGTCTTGTTTAACATCCCATAGCAATCCAAGGCTGCGTTGTGTGAGGGAAAGGTCAGACTCTGGTTGGAATTCCTTGGCACTGACAGCATGATCATCGGAAGGAAATGCTCCCATTACCTTATTGCTGTTGGAGATAATTTTGTGTAGTCTGAGGTTGGCAGTGGCAAGCATGTCCTGGGTTCTGGTGAGAAGGTCAATGGCCTCTTCTTCCGTAGGTAGGGACTTAAGACCATCATCCACGTAGAAGTTTCTTTCTACAAACTGACGTGCATCCATCCCGAACTCCTGTTCTCCTTCTTGGGCAGTTTTTCTCAGTCCATAAATGGCAACTGCGGGGGAAGGGCTATTGCCGAACACGTGAACTTTCATCCGATAGTCTATGACCTCGTTGTTGACATCATTATTGCGATACCATCGGAACCTGAGAAAGTTTCTGTTATCTTCACGGACGATGAAACAATGAAACATTTGTTGAATGTCGGCCATAATGGCAATTGGCTCTTGTCTAAAGCGGAGTATGACTCCTAAGAGGTTGTTGTTAAGATTGGGTCCAGAGAGAAGATTGTCATTGAGAGAAACGCCTTCATGACGAGCGCTTGAGTCAAAGACCACTCTAATCTGGTCAGGCTTACGAGGATGGTAGACACCAAAACACGGAAGGTACCAGCATTCTTCTCCTTGTGTAAGAGGGGGTGCAGGTTCAGCATGGTCTCTCTCAAACACCTTCTGCATAAAGTCGACAAAATGTTTCTTCATCTCCGGTTTCCGGTTCAGGTTGCGCTCTAAAGAGATGAACCGTGAATCTGCATGTTGTCTATTATTTGGAATTCTCTTCCTTGGAGTGCGGAATGGTAGCGGCGCCACCCAGCTGTTAGAATCATCTTGATAGAACTCTTTACTCATGGTTCTCAAGAATTCCTTGTCTTCCATTGTGGCTGCTAACTCATTGTCTTCTGTGGTTACTTCAAACACTGTGTTACCAATGTTGTCATCCCGAAAGATAAATGCTTTCTTTTCATTGAGTATGATGCGCTCTGGCGTGCCTTTGTCACACAGCCTTTCTTTCACACTATAGTGATGTTGTCTTGGAAAGCAAGTAGTGCGTCCATTGGGCAGGACATGTGTTTTAAAGGAAGAAACCGAGAGAGGTTTCCTGGCATTGCTAAGACAGGCGTTGCCAATAATGACCCAGCCTAGATCCAGGCGCTGGGCGTAAGGTGCATCATGTGGGCCGTTGATTTGATGGCGCACCTTGTGCACCCTTAGGATGTCTCTCCGAGTAGCAACAGGATATCAGCATTTTCCTCAAAGGCTGGTATTTGATCAGCTATGTCCTTCAAATGAGTATGGTGCAAGGCAGCTTCAGGAGTGGGAATCTCATCCTTGTTAGTTGGGATCTGATTACACTCAATGATAGTAGGCAAGGGTATTTCCAAGTTGCCATTGAGAGGAGTAACTACAAGGTCACTGGCTCTTCTACCCCAGACTTCTGTAATGCCTGCACAAGTACCCAGGGTATAAGGTAGAGCACCTCCTGCTATGCCTAAGAGATCAAAGAACTTTGTACTTGCGAGAGAGCGGTTACTCTGGTCGTCAAGAATGGTATACAGTCTTACAGCTCTTTCAGGTTTGCCCTTTTGGTATACACGAACAAAGCATATCTTAGCGCAAGATTTTTCACAAAGTCCTTCCCCACAGACTTCAGTGCATGTTGAGAACACTGAGGTTGAGGTTGCTGTTTGTTCAGCGTTCTCCCCGCCAAGCTTTGCCCTGGGGGGAAAGTCAGTGGATGGAGTGGTGCTGTGTTGGTACAGATGAAGGGCTTGAACGTGGTTGTCACTACCGCATTCTATGCATTTAATGATGGCCTTACAGTCTTTTGCCATGTGTTCTGTGGAAGCACAGCATCTGAAACAAACTCCAAATTCTTTTAAAAGTTCCTTGCGTTCCTGTAGAGGTTTCTTTCTGAAACCGATGCACTTCTTAAGTGGGTGTGGCTTGTTATGTATGGGACATTGGCGATTTGGATCCTCAAGTTTCTTGTTTTGTCCAGTCTTCGGAAGAACCGTAGCAGGTGCAGGTTGAACATCAGTCCTTTTCACTGACACTGGACCCCTGCGGTCTCTGTGCATTATGCGTGTGTTTGCAAGTCCTGGAGAAGGTGGACTAAGAAGGATACAGTCACCGTAAAAGAAACTTGGGTCATTCTTAGAGTCCGCAATTTCCTTTATGAAGGTACAGAAGTAGGAAAAGGGAGGAAAGGCAACTCCATACCTTTTCTTGTAAGTAGATCCTTGACTAACCCATTTTTCTTGGATGCCATATGGTAGCTTAAGAACAATAGGGTTGATGCCACGAGGGGTGTCAAGGTAACTAAGCCCGGGTAGGCGGGTGTCAGATTTAGCTAGTTGAAGCTCTAGTAGAAGATCACTAAGTTCCTGAAGCTTTAGATTGTCTTTAGCTGTAATCCTTGGGAAGCCTTGCAACCTTTTGAGTAAGGCATCTTCGATGGCCTCAGAGCTGCCAAAGCTACGTTCAAGTCTGTCCCAAGCAGCTTCGAGACCTGCAGCGGGATTGGAAGTGTAAACTGTTTTAAGTCTCTTGATACGTTCAGCTGACTGAGGACCTAGCCATCTGATGAGTAGATCCAATTCTTCTGCAGCAGTGATATCTAGTTCGCTGATTGTGGCCTTAAAGGTGAATTTCCATCCTCGGTAATTTTCAGGTTTGTCATCAAACATGGTGAGGCCCGTCCTAGTGAGTTCTCTGCGAAGGATGTACTTGGCAAACTGCGACATGTCTGTGTTTTCAGACTTTGGATATACAATTGCAGGCGGGACTGAGTTAGTTGCAGTAGCTGGTACATTGACGTTGAGTGACTTGGGAACATAAGATGGTGCTAAGGCGTTTAACACTGGAGCTGGTGTGCGGTCCAAAGGTGTGTTGGTTTGTAGCCGTATAATGGATTGGTTAGAGGATGGCAGGTTAGTGCGATAGTGTGATAGGTCATTTCTATCCGTACCTGTTTCTGCCACTTGAGAAGGTGTAGTAGATGTAGAGAAAACACCTTGGTTGAGTTCTTTGGCTGCTATGACAGATTGATGGAGTTTTGATGAGGTCTGTGATGACACTGATGCATAAGATGTAACAGAGTGATTGCTACTGACACCTCTTTCATTGTCACTTACAGCCTGCTCTAAGACTCTTAGTCTTGCCATGTCTTTGGCGTGCTCACATTGTTTTTCAAAAACTTCCATTTCTGCTCTTTTCCGTGCAGCCTCAGCTTCCATTTCTGCTTTCATCCTTGCTTTCTCTTGGGCGAAAGCTGCCTGAATTTTAGAAGCTTCTGCGTCAGCGCGGGCTTTAATGAGTTGTTGGCTGAGAGTAGAAGATGTTGATCTTAAGGATTTGGAAGATCGTGTGGAGCGCTTAGAAGTTGTGGACAGATGGGATCTGGATTCATGGAGATGTGTGATTTTTACACCTGTTTTTGCCCTTGTTTGTATTACTAGATCGTCTCTTTCAAGATTGAGCTCATTCAATTCCTGTAATTCTTTTAAGGAATTTTCTGTGTTGTACCGCTTTAAGAGATCAGCATATTTAGCAGACAGTCTTTGGTAGTTCTCATAGGCAGCATTCAATTGCTTAACAGCGCCCTCTAGGTGCAATACCTCATGAGTTGGTTGAGACAGAGCTGACATGCATTCAATAGTGTTAGACCATGAGTGGCTGAGGTTCTGCAGCAGTTCTTCCCTGTCAGCCTCATAGTTCTGTTGGACTTTCCAGGTTGGTTTCACTGAACGTTTTTGTTTTATGTGGCTTTGAGGATCTGACTCCTGATCTGTAGGAGGTTCAGGTCCTTGCTGTGTATTAGGTTCCTCAGATTGTACATTGCCTTGCTGGTGCATTGTGACAACAAGCAGAGGTTAAATCACAAGGTATGTGTTTGCATAGAAATGTATCAATCTTCTGGCTCTGGGAGAGGGTTTCCTAGGCAACCAGTGGGAGGGGGGGGGAGTCAGAGAGAAGTTTAGCAATGGCTGCTGCAAGTTAGTGTGGATTGCATACAGAGCTTAGATTGACTTGCAGGAAGAATGCATGTGACGATACAGTCAGTCTAGGAGCTGATTATGTGACAGTTGCATGAACAGTTTCCTCAATAATCTGTGCAGAAAACTGATGAATCTTATGCTGAGATTTACTTGCTGGCTGGAGTATACAGGCTTGTACATATATCCTGCTGTATTCCAGTGTCCATATACATCTCACTATACATGCACAGCTAGCAAGGATCCCTTGAAAGATATTTGGCAGATCTTGTAGGATCCCTTCACTGATTTTATGACTGTTCTGCCTCTCCAGTCTAAGCACTACAATGTGATCTCTGTAACTTACAGTTGGTGAGATGGCTATAACTGCAGTCTTAGGTGAATTGGCTGACAGTGACTCGATCCAAAGGACACCTTGTAGATCCTGAAGAAGTTTATTTCAAACTGTGCAGATCATACACCGATGAACAGATGGATAGGTCAAAAAATCATGCTGTGAGCAGCTAACAGGAGCATGTAGCTGAGATGAGGGTTGAAGCCAGAATGAAGAAGAAGGGAGGAGACAAGAGAGAGAGAGAGCAAAGCTAGGGGAAGACAGAAGGGACACACATAATGAAAAAGCAAACCATGCATGTGTAACATGACAGTGCTGCACCTCCGTACATATCCTCTCTCATTTCTGTCTACCACCCTACTCATGCTCTCCATTCTGCCAATGATCTAAGATTAAAATCCTCCATAATTCAAACCTCTCTCTCCCATCTTCAAGACTTTTCTCGAGCTACAGTGTAGTGAACCAGACAATCAGGTTAATTCCTAACTTCCTTAGCTTTAAACGTGCCTGAAAAATACATCTTTTTAGGCGAGCTTTTTATGTTCTATATACTGACTTCAAGCACCAAGCACCATCATCCAAAAGTAATCCCCACACTCAATGCACAGGCTCAGGCAGCTCCATCTGGACTACTCGATTTAATACAAAGATGTCTGGACCACTTTAGAAAACAATCAATCTATCCTTTTGTGCAACCCCCATTTATTCATAGATTGTAAGCTCTTGCGAGCAGGGTCCTAACTCCTAGTGTTGTATCTTAGCAGGGACCTAACTCCTAGTATTGTATATTAGCAGGGCCCTCACTCCTAGTGTTGTATCTTAGCAGGGACCTAACTCCTAGTCTTGTATATTAGCAGGGCCCTCACTCCTAGTGTTTTATCTTAGCAGAGCCCTCACTCCTAGTGTTGTATAATAGCAGGGCCCTCACTCCTAGTGTTGTATATTAGCAGGGCCCTAACTCCTAGTGTTGTATCTTAGCAGGGCCCTCACTCCTAGTGTTGTACATTAGCAGGGTCCTAACTCCTAGTGTTGTATATTAGCAGGGCCCTAACTCCTAGTGTTGTATATTAGCAGCACCCTCACTCCTAGTGTTGTATCTTAGCAGGGCCCTCACTCCTAGTGTTGTATATTAGCAGGGCCCTCATTCCTAGTGTTGTATATTAGCAGGGCCCTCACTCCTAGTGTTGTATCTTAGCAGGGCCCTCACTCCTAGTGTTGTATCTTAGCAGGGCCCTCACTCCTAGTGTTGTATCTTAGCAGGGCCCTCACTCCTAGTGTTGTATATTGACAGGACCCTCACTCCTAGTGTTGTATCTTAGAAGGGCCTTCACTCCTAGTGTTGTATATTAGCAGGGCCCTCACTCCTAGTGTTGTATATTAGCAGGGCCCTCACTCCTAGTGTTGTATATTAGCAGCGTCCTCACTCCTAGTGTTGTATATTAGCAGGGCCCTCACTCCTTGTGTTGTATATTAGCAGGGCCCTCACTCCTAGTGTTGTATCTTAGCAGGGCCCTCACTCCTAGTGTTGTATCTTAGCAGGGCCCTCACTCCTAGTGTTGTATTTTAGCAGGGCCCTCACTCCTAGTGTTGTATATTAGCAGGGCCCTCACTCCTAGTGTTGTATCTTAGCAGGGCCCTCACTCCTAGTGTTGTATATTAGCAGGGCCCTCACTCCTAGTGTTGTATATTAGCAGGGCCCTCACTCCTAGTGTTGTATATTAGCAGGGCCCTCACTCCTAGTGTTGTATATTAGCAGGGCCCTCACTCCTAGTGTTGTATATTAGCAGGGCCCTCACTCCTAGTGTTGTATATTAGCAGGGCCCTCACTCCTAGTGTTGTATATTAGCAGGGCCCTCACTCCTAGTGTTGTATATTAGCAGGGCCCTCACTTCTAGTGTTGTATCTTAGCAGGGCCCTCACTCCTAGTGTTGTATCTTAGCAGGGCCCTCACTCCTAGTGTTGTATATTAGAAGGGCCCTCTCTCCTAGTGTTGTATATTTGCAGGGCCCTCTCTCCTAGTGTTGTATATTAGCAGGGCCCTCTCTCCTAGTGTTGTATATTAGCAGGGCCCTCACTCCTAGTGTTGTATATTAGCAGGGCCCTCACTCCTAGTGTTGTATATTAGCAGGGCCCTCACTTCTAGTGTTGTATATTAGCAGGGCCCTCTCTCCTAGTGTTGTATCTTAGCAGGGCCCTCACTCCTAGTGTATATTAGCAGGGCCCTCACTCCTAATGTTGTATATTAGCAGGGCCCTCACTCCTAGTCTTGTATATTAGCAGAGCCCTCACTCCTAGTGTATCTTAGCAGGGCCATCACTCCAAATGTTGTATATTAGCAGAGCCCTTACTCCTAGTCTTGTATATTAGTAGGGCCCTCACTCCTAGTCTTGTATATTAGCAGGGCCATCACCCCTAGTCTTATATATTAGCAGGGCCCTCACTCCTAGTGTTTTATCTTAGAAGGGCCTTCACTCCTAGTGTTGTATCTTAGCAGGGCCCTCTCTCCTAGTGTTGTATATTAGCAGGGCCCTCTCTCCTAGTGTTGTATATTAGCAGGGCCCTCACTCCTAGTGTTGTATATTAGCAGGGCCCTCACTCCTAGTGTTGTATATTAGCAGGGCCCTCACTTCTAGTGTTGTATATTAGCAGGGCCCTCTCTCCTAGTGTTGTATCTTAGCAGGGCCCTCACTCCTAGTGTATATTAGCAGGGCCCTCACTCCTAATGTTGTATATTAGCAGGGCCCTCACTCCTAGTCTTGTATATTAGCAGAGCCCTCACTCCTAGTGTATATTAGCAGGGCCCTCACTCCAAATGTTGTATATTAGCAGAGCCCTTACTCCTAGTCTTGTATATTAGTAGGGCCCTCACTCCTAGTCTTGTATATTAGCAGGGCCATCACCCCTAGTCTTATATATTAGCAGGGCCCTCACTCCTAGTGTTTTATCTTAGAAGGGCCTTCACTCCTAGTGTTGTATATTAGCAGGGCCCTCACTCCTAGTGTTGTATATTAGCAGGGCCCTCACTCCTAGTGTTGTATATTAGCAGGGCCCTCACTCCTAGTTTTGCATATTAGCAGGGCCCTCACTCCTAGTGTTGTATCTTAGCAGGGCCCTCACTCCTAGTGTTGTATATTAGCAGGGCCCTCACTCCTAGTTTTGCATATTAGCAGGGCCCTCTCTCCTAGTGTTGTATATTAGCAGGGCCCTCACTCTGTCGGGTTTATAATAATTCAATTAAGAATTATTAATTATGGTCATAAAAATAATGTTTTTCATAACTACCTGAAATTATGACCTGGTGAATTGTAGATAACCCAATCGATACAATTCACATCTGAGGCCGACTATTTCCTCAGATAATAAGTTCTTTTCATGAGAGATGACATTAATGCTAAAGATGTAGTTTTGACATTAAATAATACGCAGATATTATAAAAATATGCAGATTTTATTAGTTACACGATTATAATCAAATAAGTATATAAACACGATTATATATGCCAAGGAATATATATGGCAATGATATATGAAGCATTACAAGCTTATCATAAGTAAAAATACAATGATATATGCCAATTAATATATATGGCATTGATATCAGGCACTAGAAGCTTCACAATAAGTAAATAAACACATGTGGGTAAGAGCAGCTTGTCACATTATAACAAAGCTATTTGGTTGGGATATCAAAACAAGAAGTTACATTATATACATTACTCCTGTTCAGAGGCGTGTCTAATCCTAGACATCTATATGGAATGATAAATACATTCCCCACCCCTCTCTAACCAAACTAAAATACACCTCACATGTAGTAATGGGCAAATCCATTCAAGTATACAACTTAGAAGATAGTAGTCAAATCCTAGACTACTTTTGCATGTATACTTCTGTCCTATTCTGGACTACTTTCATATCTGTATAACCTGGTAAGACTATTAAGACAACAGACATTGGAAGAACTTGGAACAAATCTTCCAGTGGGAATTTATCATCTAGCTTAGCGAAGAATGCTACTATCAATATATCTATACCTATGCATATATGTATGCAATCATTTAATACTCTGATAAATTATGAAACTTGATTCTTCTGCAGGTAGAATGAAGGCTCACAATTATTCTATATCTAAGACTACATCTCATATAAAGAGATGATAAATAAATTAATATGTTCGCCAACATAGATGCTATGATTTTACCCATATTATCTAAATAGTCTTAATAAAATGAAACATCATTCTTTGTGTTTCTTACCAAGTCCTAGCAGGAATCTCACTTCTGCTCCTAGGAAAGCTGGATGGTCCATCACCATGGCTTTCATCTTGGGTGTTGGCTCCTGGAATGCTCTTTGTTGTTGCTTGTTCTGCTTCTTCCCTCTTGCCTCCTTCCTTTCTCCTCTGATGCTCATCTATCTAGGAGTAATTATCTCCCTTGTAATCTAACATTACCACCCCTGGATTAGTATTCTCCAATCAATTGAGGGGTGTAAACATATGTAATAAGATCCTATGAGATCATGTTTACCCATAATGCAACTATGGAGGATGGTGTAACGATATCGATATCTGTCTCCGGATGGCACTGTTGTGCAAGCTATTAACACCATACCATGAAGACTTAACTAGGGTATTTTTGCATCATATACATTTGACCCTCATCGTCGTAAATCAGAGATAAGGATAAATGTAGACATTTTGAATCAACTAAAGATAGACAACTTGGAGTCTCTCTGACACTATTGATCTATGGGCCATTATGGTATGAATGGGCCTTGTTCTCTACAGACGGACATGTCTGGAGAATCCAGTGTATTCTTAACAGATAAGACCACATTTGTGGCAATAACTCTTAAGACACAATACTCTCTGTATTTTTACACAGATTGAGCTTGGCATGACTTCATCTTGGCCTGTTTCTACCACACAGCAAAACTTTGGCTCAAACTGTTTCTTAAAGACAAAGAGCATGCATTTTGAATATAATATGACCAGGTATCAATATATATACCTATGAAAATGCCTGACAACTCCTAGTGTTGTATCTTAGCAGGGCCCTCACTCCTAGTGTTGTATATTAGCAGGGCCCTCACTCCTAGTGTTGTATATTAGCAGGGCCCTCACTCCTAGTGTATCTTAGCAGAGCCCTCACTCCTAGTGTATATTAGCAGGGCCCTCACTCCTAATGTTGTATATTAGCAGAGCCCTTACTCCTAGTCTTGTATATTAGCAGGGCCATCACTCCTAGTCTTGTATATTAGCAGGGCCATCACTCCTAGTCTTATATATTAGCAGGGCCCTCACTCCTAGTGTTGTATCTTAGCAGGGCCCTCACTCCTAGTGTTGTATATTAGCAGGGCCCACACTCCTAGTGTTGTATATTAGCAGGGCCCTCACTCCTAGTCTTGTATATTAGCAGGCCCCTCACTCCTAGTGTTGTATATTAGCAGGGCCCTCACTCCTAGTCTTGTATATTAGCAGGGCCCGCACTCCTAGTGTTGTATATTAGCAGGACCCTCACTCCTAGTCTTGTATATTAGCAGGGCCCTCACTCCTAGTGTTGTATCTTACCAGGGCCCTCACTCCTAGTCTTGTATCTTAGTAGAGCCCTCACTCCTAGTGTTGCATGTGAGCAGGGCCCACACTCCTAGTGTTGTATCTTAGCAGGGCCCTCACTCCTAGTGTTGTATATTAGCAGGGCCCTCACTCCTAGTATTGTATATTAGCAGGGCCCTCTCTCCTAGTGTTGTATATTAGCAGGGCCCTCTCTCCTAGTGTTGTATATTAGCAGGGCCCTCTCTCCTAGTGTTGTATATTAGCAGGGCCCGCACTCCTAGTGTTGTATAATAGCAGGGCCCTCACTCCTAGTGTTGTATATTAGCAGGGCCCTTACTCCTAGTGTTGCATGTGAGCAGGGCCTTCACTCCTAGTGTTGTATATTAGCAGGGCCCTCACTCCTAGTGTTGTATATTAGCAGGGCCCTCACTCCTAGTGTTGTATATTAGCAGCGTCCTCACTCCTAGTGTTGTATGTTAGCAGGGACCTCTCTCCTAGTGTTGTATATTAGCAGCGTCCTCACTCCTAGTGTTGTATGTTAGCAGGGCCCTCACTCCTAGTGTTGTATATTAGCAGCGTCCTCACTCCTAGTGTTGTATGTTAGCAGGGCCCTCTCTCCTAGTGTTGTATATTAGCAGGGCCCTCTCTCCTAGTGTTGTATATTAGCAGGGCCCTCTCTCCTAGTGTTGTATATTAGAAGGGCCCTCTCTACTAGTGTTGTATATTTGCAGGGCCCTCTCTCCTAGTGTTGTTTATTAGCAGGGCCCTCTCTCCTAGTGTTGTATATTAGAAGGGCCCTCTCTACTAGTGTTGTATATTTGCAGGGCCCTCTCTCCTAGTGTTGTATATTAGCAGGGCCCTCTCTCCTAGTGTTGTAGACTGTTATCTTGAGATGTCTATTTTGGTTTGTACATGTATCCTCTGAATTGTAAAGCGTTGTGGAATATGGTGGCTATATTTAGCCATTATTATTATTATCCCCTGCGGTTGCTTTGCCTCTTGGGTCCTTGCTGCTCTCTACTTCCAGCTCTGGCCTCGACACATAGGACATGTCTTGAAATGCTCTCTCAGCCGATTACTGGCTGCAGCGATGACCATCACTCATCTTTATTTAGAGGGAGACACCGCTTTAAAAAAGGTTAGAAACTATATACAAATAGCAAAGCAACTAAAAGGTGTATCAGACTGCCAGACTTTCTGGCAGATGACCGCTAACGTGCGTTCCTATGAATGCTCATTAGCGATCATCTCGCAGTGTAATACTGCCTCCAAATGCCCGATGAGACTCTTTTATTAGGTAATTGTGATTTTTAAGCATGTTTAAAAATCACAGTGGTGCTGGCAGAAGATCACGCTGTGTAATAGAGATCACCCGCCGACACACCACTGCCCTGCTTGGGGACGAGCGATGGCATAGTGATCGCTCCTCCCCATGCCACGGAGGACATCACTACATAAAATAGCAGCGATGTCCTCTGTTAGCTATCTGATGATTGCCGCGAGGGAACGATTCCCTCCCGACAATCGTCTGCGGCATCAGGGTGTCTAATACACCCTTAACATAAAAGATGCAGCCTAGAACAACCTTGCACTTAGTTTTCTTGCTTTGTCCATGAATGTGTTTGCTGAACTGACTATAAACCGATACAGGAAAAATGCAGGACTAGAAATCACCAGAGCTGGAGAACCATAAATGTTCCAACAGAATCCATACTAGCTGTCTCTCATCTCTGTGTGTTTGGTAAACCAGAGAATCACTTGTCAGCAATATCTGACTACTGACAACTATCCAGGAGCAATAAGGAGAGCAGGACAAAACTGTTTACCAGATGGGACCTAAAGAATTTAATGTTTTGCCTTTGATGTTCTCTGGAACTCATTTTAAGACTTGCATGGTCTGATCTAAGGAACAGCTGTATTTGGAGCTTAGCATCGCAAAAGAAAAAGATGTGATGGAGAAGGTTTGTAAAGATTTACTTTCCAGCTGTTCATTTGATTACCTTTGGCTTGTGTATTTCCTTGGCTATTGAGGCACTAGCACTGTGTTGAGAGAGGAAAAATCTCTTATCTGCCCCTGTATCACCTGGTTCTTGTCCTAGTTGACAGATTGGTCTGCAAATTTAGACCCTTTATGACAGGGCCGACTCCAGGTTCATGTGGGCCCTTGGGCGATAAAGTCTCAGTGGGCCCCCTTCTGGCATTTTGCATGGCGCTTACAGCAATGAAACTGCATGTATTATAGATTAAATACCTTACACAGAGCATGCTACAGAGCGGATATATGTGAATCAGTCCTATGTGCCTACTTTTATTTTTTACCCAGTGTTTCAGCCTCTCAGGTCTACTCACAGATATGAGCCCCCTCACAGTAGATGTGCCAAGATATGTCCCCTCTTCACAGTAGATATGCCAAGATATGTGCCCCCTCACAGTAGATATCCCAGAATATGTGCCCCCTCACAGTTGATATGCCAAGATTTGTGCCCTCTTATGGTGGATATGCCAAGATATATGCCCAGTGCCCCCTTCACAGTGGTTATGCCCATATGTGCCCCCTTCACAGGAAGTGAAAAAAAAAACAATAAATCCTCCTTGCCTCAATCATCTGGCTCCTCCCATGATCTGCGCTCCCCATCATCATCAGCAGGATACTGTGACACATGGCGCTGCTGTGTAGGAGGAACAGAGGCTGATTCCCAGCCTGCCCTGCTCCTCCTCCTACACAGATCAGCAGGACGATGTGTGAAGACATTTTGCTGCTGCTGCTGTGGAGCACTGGCGGCTTAATGGTGGAGTGGGGAGCAAATAGTTCCCTGCTTCAGTGGCGTGCCTACGGTGTTTGGCACCCAGGTGGGTCCTTTCTCTGCCCCCCCTCTAGCCTCTCACAGTAGTATTGCCCTCATTGTACAACCTTCACAGTAGTTTTGTACAGATGTGTGCCCCCTCACAGTAGTTATGCCCACACTGTGTCCTCTCACAGTAGTTATGCCCTCTCTGTGCCCCTTTCACAGTTGTAATGCCCTATCTGTGCCCCCTTCATAATAATAATCCCCATTGTGTCCTCTTTACAGTAATAATGCCCACTGTGTCCCCTTCAAAGTAATAATGCCCACTGAGCCCCCTTCATTGTAGTAATGCCCTCTGGCTTTGTGCCCCCACCATAGTAGAAATTCCCATTGTGCCCCCTTCACATTAGTAATGCCCTCTGTGCCCACTCCAGAATAATAAAGACCTCTGTGCCCTCTCCATAATAATAAAGACCTATGTTCCCCCTCCATAGTGATAAAGTCCTCTGTGCCCCCTCCACATTAATTAAGTCCTCTGTGCCCCCTCCATAGTAATAAAGTCCTCTGTGCCCCCTCCATAGTAATAAAGTCCTCTGTGCCCCCTCCATAGCAATAAAGTCCTCTGTGACCCCTCTGTATTAAAAACAAAAAACACAGTAACTACTCACCCTATCCCGCTCCTGAAGCTCACATACCTCTCTTCCCTGCAGGCACAGATCGCTCTGCAGTACGGTGTGGGCGGAGCTTATGCAGATTACGGGCTGCAGGCTCCACCTACACAGGCCGGCAGCGCGATCCGTGCCTGCAGGCTAAATGGTGGAGTGGGGGTGAAATCTTCCTGCTTCACCATTCTGCGCGCTGCCGGCCTAAAGGATGGGAGGAGCGCGGGGAGCTGAGCAGTGAGTGACAGGACCCAGCTCCCTGCGCTCCAGCAATGAGCACCATCTATATTGATGGAAGCGCTCATTGCTTCTGGCCTTTGGCAGCTTTGTAGGAGCTGTGGGCCCCCGGCACTTGCCTAGGTATGCCGGGTGCTGACGCCAGCTTTGCTTTATGACCAGGAACATATAGGGGGTCATTTATCAAACAGAAATATGCCTAAATCAGGCATATTTCAGTTGCAGATAACAGAGCAATGATTATTTGCGCTGCAACCTGCAACCTCTCCCCGCTCATGTCAGGTCTAAAAAAGTGGGCGTGACATGGGTGGAGAAGGGGAGGGGCCAGCAGGCTCGTCTCATTTACCATTTTCTATGCCTGTTTCAGGCATAGAAAAGAATCTAAATGTAAGACAGCTCGGAAGCAGTCTTACATTTAGAAGCAGCACTGAATACGCAGTAGTTATGAAGAGTCCGAAACTTCTTCATTATTACGGCG
The DNA here is from genome assembly GCA_033119425.1 of Bufotes viridis. Lineage (NCBI taxonomy): Eukaryota > Metazoa > Chordata > Amphibia > Anura > Bufonidae > Bufotes > Bufotes viridis. The sequence continues at coordinate 20,448 of JAKVIS010001299.1, forward strand.
GATCCACCGCCAGCTATGGGGCTTTATTAAGACCGGCGTCTCAAATGCTGGTCTTAATAAATGTGCCTCATAGTGTATATACACAGTTAATCAGTCTCCTCTAGTATATCCTTAGCCGCTGAGTATGTATATATTAGGTATATTCCCCGGCGTATCCCTTTTAGGGAATCTTTCCCTTTCAACCCCTAATGCACCTATTTACTGACGTAAACAAAGGGGGTTTTAGCTAAACAGCTGGATTTAATCAATCATTACATGTACCCAAAACGGTGCATTAAAAACTATAACTTGTCCTTCAAAAAATAAGACCTCATACATGGATGAAAAAACCCAAAAAGTTATAGCTCTTTGAATGCGATTTTTAAAAAATGTGTGTGGTCACTATGAGGTTAATAGAAGTCACAATATATAGCAATGTCCCCAATTACATCGCCTGTTGCAAGCGCTGCTGGTAACCAGGTAAAGTGGGTTCAATTCACCGTAAAAGCACAAATAACATCAAAGGAAACCGCACTGCTGTATATTTTCAAAGGAAGCTGCACGCCATCATTCCCCGTACAAAAAACTATGCAGTCAATCATCAATCGACAGGTATCGCTCCTCCTTTGGTTTAAACCATCTTATATGTAACGAAAAGAGGAGCACCAATAGTGAAGCACCGCAAAGCAAAATCAAATAAATAAGATTTATTATACAGCCAGAAGTAAAAATATCAACAGTAGTATAAAAAAAAAAAAAAGCTTAGTTCCTCGTTTCACGCCTGACCTAGGTTTCGCTTCATCAGGAAGTGCTTTGGCTAATACGGGAGAGTAAGGGTGACAAATCCAAGGCCATGTGGGAGCTCTTCCTGCCACATCAACTGGGGTATACATGTAACACACAGATATTCTGTTGTAGCATCTAGCTTCAGCAGAGAAAGGGCCAAACCCTTGGACAGGATGACCAGGAAAGGAGATTCAGGCTGCACAGGAAGTGGGCAGGAAATACTGCTCCAGTGTGTGCACCTGTGTGTAGCCCAGTCAGAGCAAGAGCTTGGGTACCACAGCAGACAGAGTGGAGAATTGAAGCCATGAGAGGAGATATTAGTCTCTGGTATTCTGATGAAGACTATCAGCAGCAGGGTCTCCGAACCAGCCATATACCAGAGAAACTGGTGGCAAGTTGAGCTTAAAGGAACCCAGGAGTGGACAATGCAAAGCACTGCTGGAGAACACAGGCAAGTCCCAAGTCTTTGGGACAGACATAACCAGAAAAGTTGTATGCAGGTATAAAAGGTGTATGTACAGTATATTGAAGTTGCCCTCAGCTTAAAGGGGTTGTACCCTGATTAAAAGCTATTCCCTATCCTCCAGCAGTCCCATAGACAATAAATGGAGCAGCAGGGCACATGTTTGACCTGATGCTCCATGAAGACTGGGGAACAGATCCCTGTTCTCGGGTCTCCCTGTGGATACATTTTAATCATGGTTTAAGAGTGATTGCTAAGCTTCAGATACTGTGCAAACATTATATTATCTGATTGCTGTTGTGAGCCGTGGACTGTTGTATATGTTACAGTCTGTGTAAAAAGTAGAAGGGTCCATCTTCTGATAAAACTATATCTTTTATTCGATACGGTAAAATCCATACAAAACAAGACAGATCGACAAAATCGACGCGTTTCGGATCTCGGGTTAACGTTCCTTACTCATGATATCATTTTGTATCTGTCTTGTTTTGTATGGACTTTACTGTATTGAATAAAGGATATCGATTTATCAGAAGCTGGACCCTTCTATTTTTTACACAGTTTATGTTGGCTTTGTCCTGGCCACATCCGTGCCTCTGATACGATACGCAGGTGAGCGCTGCAGTCTGACTTTCTATATGTTATATAGGCTGTCACAGTTATCACAGTTTCAAAGGTGATTACCACATCCTAGGTTAATTGCTACCAAGTCTGTTTGTCACCCATCTGCATGCACCTTACATACTCATGGATACTTTACAAATGATGGAAGGTCTTACCTTCTTTTTATCTTCATCTAAATCTGGTTACATTTTTGTAACTTTGTTACTTAGTTTCATATTTTTCATTTTGTTGCTGTGGTTACAATTCAGGGTCAAATGCTAAAATGCTTCATTATTAAAGGGCTTCTCCACTCCATAAAAATAAGTATGTGTGTGTGTGGGTGGGTGAGTGTTGGGGGTAGGGGAGGTACTAAGGCCTAGAATTTTAGGTGCTACTTGTCTAGTGCTCCTGGGGGTACAGTAGAACAGAGCTAAATCTGATCCCTTTACAACCATGAGGGTGGACTGCTCCTGACCGTAGAGCTGAGACTTTCTGGCTGCTGGATCCTCTGACTGTGTTGCTTTGCAAAAATCAGCACTAAATCCTGCAGATATTACTAGAGATTTTGGTGCTGAAAAGCTATGGATTTGCCACAGATTTCACCTAGGTGAAATCCGTAGTGGAATTCTATAGTATGTCAACTTATGCTGCGGATTTCGACCCTGGATTTTGCCCACTGTTCCAATAAACCAGTGCTTCTCAATTATTTTCTGTCATGCCCCCCCTAGGAAGAAGAAAACATTTTGCGCCCCCCGCGCGACTGTAAATAGTATCATTTGTCTATAAAATTGTTATAAGTACACCAATCTCCCCACAGGTGAGGGCCATTAACCCCCCCCCCCAAATCATGTGCAGGCTCCATTAACCCCCTCCCCCAAATCATGTGCAGGCTCCATTAACCCCTTCCCAAATCATGTGCAGGCTCCATTAACCCCCAATCATATGCAGGCTCCATTAACCCCCTCCCCAATCATGTGCAGGCTACATTAACCCCTCCCCCAAATCATGTGCAGGGTCCAGGCTTCCCCCTCCCCCAAATCATGTGCAGGCTCTCTTCCCCCAAATTATGTGCAGGCTCTCCCCCAATAGGGTCCAGGGTCCCCCACCCACCCAATACTTACCTCCCTGGAGCGCTGGATGCAGGCCTCTTCCGGCCTGTGTCCCGCTCTGCACTCTGCTCAGGCGGCGCGATGACGTCATCGCGCCGCCTGAACTGCTCTGATAGGCTGCCGGCACAAGGCCCGCAGCCTATCAGAGGAGCAGGGGAGGGAGACGCCTCTCTCTCCCCTGCCGCACAGCACAGCGATCTGTATCGCTGTCCAGAGGGCGGCGATACAGATCACTATGGAGATGAACGCTTCCACAGTGGAAGCGTTCATCTCCTGTCACCTGGAGCCCCCCTTTACGGAGCCTCGCACCCCCCATGGGGGGCGCGCCCCACTATTTGAGAAACGCTGCAATAAACCAACCACATCAGCTGTTTATCAATAGTGTATTAATAAATGTTATGTTAAAATAACAACATAGTAAGCAAAAAACCTCCACAAGCTGCACCCCCATCTCAAAAAGTACTACACACAAGCAGAGGCGTAGCTAAAGGCTCACGGGCCCTGGTGCAAGAGTTCAGCTCGGGCCCCCCTTACCTCATTGCTTTGTGTGTCTTCTTATGCGGCACAAGTGTCTTTGGGCCCTTTGAGGCTCCTGGGCCCGGTAGCGACTGCTACCTCTGCACCCCCTATAGCTACGCCCCTGCGCACAAGTGTTCACAAGAGCCACAGTATTAAAAATATATGAAACAAATCTTTATTTCAAAGTTCTAAACATGTGCAAGACACATTATGATTAAAAAATGACCTACACAGTACAAGAATACAGACTGCCAGCACAGCTAATGTACTCTACACCAGGACCAAAATGTACAACTACAACAACAAGGTTAACGGGTCACTAACTTTAAAAAAAACTTTTGATATGTCATAGAGACATATCAAAATGTTAGATCGGTGGGGGTCTGAGTGCTGAGACCTCACTGATCTTATTACAAGATTGGAAATGCCTGCTGTTTGTGCCACAGGACATAAAACATTTTGCTGCACACTGTAGAACAATTGAGCTTTCTAACCACAACTATAATGGGCCACACCTTTCTAAACCGCAGCGCAGATGGCACAGTATAGTTTTCCTCTTTTCTGTGTCTCTTTTTAGATTAAATGATTTGCAGTGAAATAGCTAGAAGTGTACTCATTGATCCTGGTGATCGGGGGGCGGCGATGTGGGGGGTGCTTGTTTTTGGGGCACTAGGTAGGTGCTGGAGAGAGGAGTGCAAACATAGTTCGCCTACTGCAAGTGTATCCAACCACCACGGCTGTCACTCAGAGCAGAGAGGAGGGGATGTGTAGCAGCTCAATGCAGAGAGCACTTCACAATGAAGCCTCGCCTCCTGGGCACTTGCAGGAGCAGAATCTAGCAGATATAAACTTCATATTCACACTACTCTGGATGATAAAAGCTCCACCAATGGAAGACGTATTGTGCTCCCCCAGCCCCTCCCTAATGCTGTCAGCAGTTCAGCATGATCAAAACTACTAACACATTCCTTAGTGCAGAGGGGTGATGGCAAGTGTGATGTGAAGTCACTGTACACGATGGCACATAATGGGGGGGATGGTGTAAAATTTTGCATGAAACCAATTTAAGATGTTTTTCAATCTTATTTCTAATCTGGGCAAGAATGAGCAAGGCTTCCAGAACTATTTGATTAATACCTTGTTCATGTTTGGGCAACTCAGGCAGAGTTGGCAGCTCCTTGTGTTTCTCTGTCATGTTCCTGCACCGTTTCAAAATTCGGTTGACTAAATTCTAATCCTAACTTGTATAAAACCGTGAAGATGCTGACTCATATCACGCTCAACTTTACAGCTATGTGCCTAGATGAATTATTCATATGCTTCAGATTGTTAAAGCTGCTTCAGTGCACTCTCCTGTCAATAGGAACTGTGTAATACTTAATTTGCCCTGTGGAGGTGCTGCAGGGGATTCCATACACTGGACCAGATTTACTAATCCTAAAGATGGCATAAGCTTAGACCGGCTGTCCAGACCTGCAGCGGATTGATCACAGGGGCTCAGGCTGGATGATACATGTGGTGCAGGGGGAGACACTTTTCTATGACTCTATACCAACTATTGGTTGGCTTACTTTGAGACAGAATGTTATGCCAGAACCAGAAAGAATAAGAAAAAACGTTCAAAAAGGTTCTGTAGAGGTGAGTTGCATTGCAAGAAGCTTATAGACTCTACAGCCATATTGTCCAGTTGTGTAAAGGCTTCTGGCCCTGGACATACTTAGCAGCTTGATCACCTGCGTAGAAGAATCCACATTCCGCAGAGAACACTTTGGAAATGTGCAGCAATATGTGCAGGGCATAGTCTGACCTTTATGGTCCACCCTGTGATTGCCTTGCCTAAAACAGAAGCGTGCACCCCATGCCTGGATGCTTATGTCAAGGTCAGCTATAGAAATGCAGTTTAAGGAAGATTGCTCTGAACAGACACATTGGCTTATTAACTACCGGTGCAGCCGTGAAACCTGTAACGTCTTTTAAAGTACAATTCTGAATATCTGCCAGTCTATTGCATGCTGAGTACTGTAACTGATGTGCTTCAACTTAAAGGGGTTATCCAATTTCTAAAACATGCCCCCCAATGCCCGGGCCCCTCATATAGATTATACTTACCCTTCTCCCTGGCACCTGCGTCGCTCCTGATCCCCACATGGCCGCCAAGAGCGACACGGGTGCCTGGGAGTGGGTTAGTATCATCTATATGAGGGGCCCAGGCATTGGGGGAAATGTGTTAGACGTTGGATAACACCTTTAATTCTTCAGTAAAGAACTGTTCTTCTGCACTACCTCAAAACCAGCCAACACCAAGGGTACCTCAATCATCATCAGGCAAAAGAACCCCAAAACTGAAGTGTGCCCCTGAAGGAAGAAAGGTGCACCCTTCCCATCACTGCACAGCTCAGGAGAGCAACAGAGTGAGTACTACTACCAGCATTCTTGCAACTATCAGTCCTAACCTCTTCCTCTGCTCTCCTCCCCTGGGGCATGCTGTATTAGCTCTTAAGCTACATAGTTTTAGATTTGTTGTCAATATATTCAGGTGGCACAATAATCCTAGGAAATATTCTTCTGGATCCATCAGCCCAACGGGAAAGTTGCCTGTAGGCAGGGCCGCCATCAGGGGGGTACAGCCAATACCCCAGTAAGGGGCCCAGACCCTGGGGGGGCCCGGCCAGTCCTGAAACTTTTTTTTTTTTTTATTGTGGCAGCTGGCTCTGGGGCCCAGTGCTCCTCCCCCTCTTCCTTCTGCAGCCTGTCCCTTACCTCCCGGGGCCCCGGGCCCCAGCTATCTTGTTCTGAGAACAAGATAGCTGGAGTCTCTGCAGATCTATGGGTAGAATGTAGTTGCTAGAAGGAGGTCTGTGACATCACTGGTCACATGCTCCTTCATAGTCACATGTACAAACCCCGACAGCAGCAGCAGCTTGTGGAGGGAGGAGGGGCTGTGTGCCTGCAGGCTGCTCAGTGATGGAGGATGTGCTGCAGTCCTGGAGTCCACAGAGCTTCATGGAGAGCAGGTGAGGGGCAGCTCATGTATGAAGGGGCAGGTGGAGCACTCAGGAGCAGTGGGGTTCAAGTGGAGTGGAATCTGGTGCAATTAAGGGGGTTTATAGCACAGATCCAGGTGTATTCTGAGGGCCATGGTGTATATGATTCTGTCGTCAACAATAGAGGGGCAAAATTAACTTGTGTTTGGGCAAATTACTTAGTGGGAGGTCAGTGTGGCGGGCAAACTACATGGAGGGCAAAATTACTTAGTGTGGACTGTGGGGGCAAATTACATAATGCAGTGCTGTCTGGGGTAGGGCTGAAACGATTACTCGATTTAATCGAGTAATTCGACACAAAAAAATCCTCAATGCAATTTTTTTGCATCGAGGATTCATTTGTGTCATGTGACCACGGAGCGGGAGGGCAGCACTTTGTATTACTCCCCGCTCCGTGGTCACCCGTCAGGTCATAGTGCACGTAAGCGCGCCCTATGACCCGACACTGTGCAGAGCGGCTGGCAGCAGAGGAGGCGGGGCGCACAGGGGAGAAGAAGTCGCTCTCTCCCTCCCCCTGTCCTGCGCTGCCAGTGAGGAGAGACTGGGGGGAGAAGGAGGGGCGGGCGCACTGCGCCACCAATGACAGGACCTTACATGGTCCGGCCTTACTAACTAGCAGCTAGCGGCGCCCGGGATGTCCCCGCACTTACAATTATCCCCGGGCGCCGCTCCGTTCTCCCCACAGTGGGCCAGTTACAGTTTCGTGCTCCATGTGCCAATTACTAATATTGGAGCAATAGGGAGGAGACTTCACCTTCTCTGTGGGCGTTTCTTCTCCCTGCGCTGTCCAATTGCAGCAGAGAACGTCACAGTGCAGGGAGAAGGAACGCCCACAGAGCTGATGTCTCCTCCCTATTGCTCCGATATTAGTAGCATATGGAGCAGGACACTGTAACGGCCCACAGTGGGGAGAGCGGCGCCCAGGGATAACTGTAAGTGCGGGGACATCCTGGGCGCTGCTCCTTGTAGCTGCTAGTTAGTAAGGCAGGACCATGAAAGGTCCTTTGTAATCTTTAATACAGGAGGCAGGGAGCTGCGATCAGCAGCAGTTAACCCCTCAGGTGCTGCCTGCCGCCTGTATTAAAGGTTAATTTTCATTGGTGGCGCAGTGCGCCCTCCCCCCACCCCCCAGTATTAAAATCGTTGGTGGCAGTGGCCACAGAGCAGAGTCCCCTTCCCCCCTCATTGGTGGCAGTGGCCACAGAGCAGAGTCCCCTTCCCCCCTCATTGGTGGCAGTGGCCACAGAGCAGAGTCCCCTTCCCCCCTCATTGGTGGCAGTGGCCACAGAGCAGAGTCCCCTCCCCCCTTATTGGTGGAAGTTCTGATTGGAGCCCCAGCAGTGTTATAACTGGGCTCCTATCGGTTACCATGGCAACCAGGACGCTACTGAAGCTCTGGTTGCCATGGTAACATTCTTATTAGATTACTCGATTAATCGTAAAAAATAAGCGATAGAATACTCGATTTCTAAAATAATCGTTTACTGCAGCCCTAGTCTGGGGGTAAAATTAACTTGTGGGGAAGGGCAAATTACTCAGTGGGGGTCAGTGTGGCAGGCAAACTACATAGTGGAGGGACATGTGGGGCAAATTACTTAGTGGGGGCAACTTGCATAATGCAGGGCTGTCTGGGGCAAAATTCACTTGTGTGGGGGCAAAATTAACTTGGAGGGGCAAATTACTCAGTGAGGGGCAGTGTGGCGGGCGTACTACATAGTGGAGGGCCGTGTGGGAGACGTCCTTGGATGTAAGAGGTATGGGCGCGATATATGGGTGGGGCTGTGTGTGGGTGTGGCTTGAGGGTGGACGGGGACACAGGGGCCCCATGATCTCCTATTCCTGGGGGAAGTGCCCCTTCAAAGACCAGGTTCTGGATCCGCAACTGGGGCAGTGTCGGGGGGGGGGGGCCCAGGCCTTGAACTGTGTAAGGGGCCCCAAAATTTCTGATGGCAGCCCTGCCTGTAGGGACCATGGCCAGTCTGCCCCTGCAGTGGGTCCACATCCACACTGTGACACTTTGATTGGAGCAGTAGTGGACACTTTGGTGCCATTATCCATGTTTTTCTGATAGATGGGGCTCCTAATTGTGAGCTTACATTTATTACCTAGCCTGTAAATGATATTTGTGGAAAAACATCTTTAAAGAGGACCTCATACCTCTCCTGACATGGCTCTTTTAGTAAATAATTGGATTCCAAATTTCCATATAAAATAACAATCCTGCATCGTCTTTACTTAGTACTTTAAATTTAACTCCACGTCAAGTTTCCCTTTAAGACCTGATAATACGGAAAATTTGATGTTGTGCTCATAGCGTCCCATAGATCCAAGTATGATTGTGTAGATTAGTTTTGTGCTTTGGCTCACTGAAAGACAGAGTGAATGGATTCATTGTATAACATGACCATTAATAGTAACATAAGACGTTGAGAAGAATTGGTGTCAAATCTAATAAGAACAAATGTTGTTTTCTTTTGTTTCGCATTACATGATATCCTATAAAAATCAGATTAGAAGGCCGTTTCTACAAAAGGGACAATCAATATAGCCCCATTACAGCTTCCACTACCCCCACACTGTCTCGTAACTCCCATGAGAACCCTAGTGGCAGCAGTATTTGTTGTTACCAGGGTCAGATTAAAGGGGTATTCCCATCTCAGACAATGGGGGCATATCGCTACCGCACCTACAACGAGAACAAAGCGGCGAGCGCTGTGGCTGGAGGACCCTAGATTTCCCGGGGTCCGTCCACCACCAAGCTCTGCTCCCATAGAAGTGAATTGTAGCGCACCATACATCCATGGCCCATGCTCCCATTCATTTCTATGGGGCAGACAGCTATTTTTAACTGTAATTATTAGTCACTTTTGGGGACTTGAACATGTAATCCTCTGATCCTGTTTTGCTTAGTCTGCACCAGCATATTAATGCAGTCTATGGAATTTTTACAGGTATCCTATTAAGGCCTCATGCACACGACCGTATGTGTTATGCGGTTCGCAAATTGAGGATCCCCTCCCCAAAAAAAAACGGATGACGTCCGTATGGCATCAGTTTTTTTTTTCGGATCCATTATTTTTGTGGATCCATTGTAATAATGCCTATCCTTGTCTACAAACTAGAAAAAAATAGGACATGCTCTATTTTTTTTTGCGGGGCTACGGAACGGACATACTGATGCGGACAGCACATGGTGTGCTGTCCGCATTTTTTGCGGACCCATTGAAATGAATGGATCTGCATCCTATCAGCAAAAAAAAAAAAACGGAACGGACAGGGAAACTAAATACGGTCCTGTGCATGAGCCCTAAGACTTTCCACAGGCAGTTTCCTGCGACAGGCCTGGGAGCCTTCACTAGGGACCTGGCTGCCATAGTAACCGATCAGAGCTCTGCGATTTCGTTGCAGGCGCCCCAATCAGAGGAAGCCCCCCTCCTCTGTCCAACCGCTCAGATGTCACGGTTGCTATTGATCTTGGCATCTAAGGGGTAAAATTCCCAGGACTGGAGTTGTCTTCTGGTCATTCATATCTGCTGTATGGCCTTTTAGTCCACTCCATAATACTCTGCACCAGTATGACGCATTTATTCATTACAAGTCATTAAGAGGTTAATTTTTGCAGCAGGCCTTTAAATGGGTGGTGCCATAAACTACTTTTCGCTGTAAAGTGTTCTTTCACCAATTACTCTAGCTCCCATTCCTCCTTGAATTATTTTTTTTTCAAATTCACCTCGTTTGCAGTTTTCTCTTATCCCCTATGTTTGATTCCTACTTCCTGATTTGTCATGTGTCTGCTGTCCCATCATGCCTTAGGGCAGCGAGATGTGGTGATATCAGCAGATCATGTGACACTAACCACACCCCTTGTGTGTCCTACATTACAAGGCTCCAATGCAGGATGTAGCCTACAGGAAGTGAATATGAAAACAGATTTGCCACAGGCTGCAATGGTAACGGCTAAAAACTTTAGAATAAGGCAGCTTTGATAAATGGTGGTCTTTGGGGAAAGTGATTTAATTTAACACAGGGGCATGGCTAGGGTTTCAAAAGATCTTGGGCCCAAGCCCCAATGAATATGGCCCAGTTCTGTAAGTTGCCCCACCCCCACACACCGCATTTTGCTGTACTTGCTATACAGCAGCACATACCTGTCACATCCAGGGCCTCCAGGTGACGACTCCTCTGATGTAGATCTTCTTTGTCAACATCTTCTTCATTTGGTCCGTACAACTTCTTTTAGCCGCTCCTCGTCTCTGCAGAGTATGACACACAGACATCTTAGCCTCCTCACTTTTCTATGATCATCTCCTGACCTGGAGTCCCCACAGTGTTATCCTGCTGCTCGCTGTGCCCCCCAATACCCTCAAATACTATCCTTAAGAAAAATTAGTGCCCCCATAGTAATAGTGCTCCTCATAGTCCCGCCAATAGTAATTCCCTTCTAGAATGCCCTCATTAGTAATGCTGCCCCCTACAGTGATAATGCTCCCCAAGAATGCCCCCATTAGTAGAAGAGCCCTCCAGTATTAATAATACCCTCACAGAGTCCCCAGTAGAAAAAAGGTATTTTATATTTATATTGCCCCCTACTGTTATAACGCTCACCCTGAATTGCCCCCAATATTTTTCAATGCCTCCTGTAGTTATACTCCTCCCTCCGCTATAGAGTCCCATGTAAATAACATCACACCATCTCTCCAGCCCCCTCCAATATACAGTCCCATGTAAATAACAGCCTTCTCTATCTACAGCCCCCTCCAAATTCCTACCCAACCGCCTTTAACCTCCTCAGGACTGCCTAACACACAGATGCGTCCGGCCGGCGGTCCTGTTGCTCTGGCTGGACGCATCCGTGCGTCATCTCGCGAGACGCGAGATATGCTGTGAACGTGCGGCTCGGCAGTTATACTGCAGCCTGCCAGCGATGATCAGAAGTAAACATGTATTAAACATGTATATCAGACACTGTTTTGTTAACAGCGTCTGATATATCTGCTACCTGGTCCTCTGGTGGTCCCATTTGCTGGGATCGACCACCAGAGGACCAGGTAGCTCTGTAAAGTTGCACCAAGCACCACACTACACTACACCCCCTGTCACTTATTAACCCCTTGTTAACCCCTGATCACCCCAATCCCTGATCACCCCCCTGTCATTGATCACCCCCTGTAAGGCTCCATTCAGACGTCCATATGTGTTTTGCAGATCCGAGGATCCATGGATCCGCGGATCCGCAAAACACAGACACCGGCAATGTGCTTTCCGCATTTTGCACATTGCCAGAACTATATAGAAAATGCCTTTTCTTATCCGTAATTGCGGCCAAGAATAGGACGTGTTCTATATTTTTGCGGAACGGAGGTGCAGACCCGGAAGTGCGGATCCACAATTCCGGATCCGAGCTGGACAAAGTGTGTCCCCATAGAAATGAATGGGTCCACAATTCCGTTCCGTAAACAGAATTGCGGACGTGTGAATGGGGCATAAGGGTCCCTTATCACTGCCAGTTAGTTAGCTACTTGTTAGGTAGCTAGCGCCCAGCCCACCGCACCGCAGTCACTGATTTTGGCAGAGATTTTTTCATCCACATTGATCGATGCGAATGAAAAAATCTGTGCCGTTCATTTATTTTATTTTTTCAGCCCAAAGGCTGAACGGAAAAAAAAATCTCATTACCTGTATGCTCAATATAAGGAGAATAGCAGAAACTCCTAATGCTGGCCATACGTGTAATGATTGCGGAGACCCCTAAAATGCCAGGGCAGTACAAAAACCTCACATGTGACCCCATTTTAGAAAGAAGACACCCCAAGGTATTCAGTGAGAGGTATGGTGAGTTCATGTAAAATTTTATTTTTTGTCACAAGTTAGTGGAATAAAAAAAAAAAAAAATGCAAAAAAAAAATGCCCTGTGAAATCCTAAAGGTACTCATTGGAATTTGGGCCCCTTTGCGCACCCAGGCTGCAAAAAAGTGTCACACATGTGGTATCGCTGTACTCAGGAGAAGTAGGGCAATGTGTTTTGGGGTGTATTTTTACATATACCCATGCTGGGTGTGAGACAACTTTTTGTAAATTACAACTTTTTTTGTAAATGACAACTTTTTAAATTTTTTTTATACAAAGTTGTCAGTTTACAGAGATATTTTTTCTCACCCAGCATGGGTATATGTAAAAATACACCCCAAAACACATTGCCCTACTTCTCCTGAGTACGGCGATACCACATGAGTGACACTTTTTTGCAGCCAAGATGCGCAAAGGGGCCCTAATTCCCAACGAGTACCTTTAGGTTTTACAGGGCTGCACACAATTTAGCCCCGCCCAAAATGCCAGAACAGTAAACACACCCCAAAAATGACCCCATTTCGGAAAGTAGACACCCCAAGGTATTCACTGAGGGGCATAGTGAGTCCGTGGGAGATTTTTTTTTTTTTGCCAGAAGTTAGCAGAAATGGAAACTTTATTATAGTTTTTTTTCTCAGAAAGTGTCATTTTCCGCTAACTTGTGAAAAAAAAATGAAATGATACATGAACTCACCATGCCCCTCCGCGAATACTTTGGGGTGTCTTCTTTCTAAAATGGTGTCATTTGGGGGGTATTTATACTATCCTGGCATTCTAGCACCTGAAGACACATGACAGGTGCTCAGAAAGTCAGAGCTGCTTCAAAATGCCGAAATTCACTTTTTTGCACCATAGTTTGTAAACGCTATATCTTTTACCCAAACCAATAAATATACACTTATTGGATTTTTTTTTATCAAAGACATGTAGAACAATAAATTTAGCGAAAAATTTATATAGAAATGTAGTTTAAAAAAAAAAAATTTACAACAGAAAGTGAAAAATGTCATTTTTTTGCAAAAATTTCGGTAATTTTTGATTAATAGCAAAAAAAGTAAAAATGTCAGCCGCAATGAAATACCACCAAATGAAAGCTCTATTAGTGAGAAGAAAAGGAGGTAAAATTCATTTGGGTGGTAAGTTGCATGACGGAGCAATAAACGGTGAAAGTAGTGTAGTGCAGAATTGTAAAAAGTGGTCTGGTCATTAAGGGTGTTTAAGCTAGGGGGGCTGATGTGGTTAACATAAAGCACCCCCTCCCCAGCCGCCTCCAACATGCAATCCCATGTAAGCATCACCCCCTCAACATTCAGTCCTATGTAAATAACATCATTCCCCCCCACCAGCCACCTTCAACATACAGTTCCATGTAAATAACATCGTCCCCTCAATATTCAGTCCCATGTAAATAACATCACTCCCTCAGACACCTGTAACGTTCAGTCCCATGTAAATAACATCACTGCCTCCCCCAGCCTCCTCCGACATACAGTCCCATGTAAATGATATAATCACCTCCCACAGCCGCCTCCAACACACAGTTCCATGTACATAACATCCCTCCCTTCAGTCCTAACATACAATCCCAGTAAAATATCCTCAACTCCCAGCATTGCTCTTCATCTCCCTTCACTTACCTCTCCTCATGTACAGACATCACCACAGCTTCTTCCCCCAGGACTTCTCCTCTTCACTGCCATCCTCTCCTGCACTGGTCACATGATAGTGACATCATCGCAGGTCCTTCTCAACCACTGCTTGTTTTACTGGTCACATGACCTGTGATGTCACCAAAGGTCCTTCAGCATTTCCAGTGCATTAGATTCAATTGTATTGCCGTCCTGAGGATGGCAATACAGTTGTATCTAGCTGGTAGGCAGGGCCTAGGACAAAACATCAGAGGCCCAGGCCTCGAGTGTTTTGGCCTAGAAACGCCCTTGATTTAACTGTTGTTGAGTGTAATAGAAAGAGATAGAAAGTGAGAGAAAAAGGGAGAGTGAGAGAATGAGAGCTTGAGAGAATAGGATTGAGAGAGAGAAAGGAGAAAGAGAGAGCAAGAAAGGTAAAATGAGAGAGTAAGAGAGGAGAGAGAAAGAGAGAGGTAAAATGAGATAGAAAGAGAGAGCGAGAGAGGGAGAATGAGAGAGTAAGAGAGACAGAAAATGAGTGTTGGCGAAAAATGGAGAACGAGGGTAATGTTCACACTGAAAAATCCACAGCAGAAAAATCTGTAGCAGATTACTAGCTGAAAACAGTTTTTTTGGTTGCAGATTTCTAATTTGGTGGAGATTTAGAGCAGTTTTTGCAAGAGTTTTAGAAGAGTTTTTAGTCAAAGTTTTCCAGCTTAGTTCTTACGTTTTCGCTGCTGAGAGAGGAAGGGTTAGTGAGAGAGAAAAACAGGCCTTTTACTTACTGCTGATTTTTTTTTCTAGGAGAAAAATCCTGTGTTGTCAGCAGCACAACGCCCCATGAGAAGAGGAAAGTGCTGCTGTAAATAATGCAAACTGCACTTACTGACTGGTCACAGTAATGATCGCTCCGGCACACACATACAGTATCAATGTCAATAGAACTAAACAAGTGGTGATCAACATGATAATTCATCGATCGGTGCTTATTCAGGCAACAGATCTTCCACTGTAAAGGGTCCCACAATCTGTGCATTGCTAGAAAGAGCAGGGATCTTGTGGCAATCTCATGATTGTAAAATCTTTGGTCTACACTTTAGTGTCTAATGAAGTGTGAACTGCTCCCTCCCCGATTTCATAACTTTACAAAAAGTGGGTCATCACACTTCTTACTGGCAGACGTGTTAGGTACAGAAGGTGAACTTCACAAATATATTAAAGGCAATAGTACACAGGTCCCCAGCATTGTGTAGATTGTGAGCCGCATTCACATACATCTGATACTCATTTATTAAGGTAGCGGTAATTCTGTAATGTGTTTCTTTTATCTTTATTCCTACTATTTCCCATTCTGGGCTGTGGTCACATGCCCATGTACATGCAGCCCTTTCTTATTTCCTGTGATGTTATGTCCATGGGAGGTGCAGTGATAGGGGAGTGTCTATGTAACTAGCTGGGTGGGAGGAGCTATAAACTAGCTGGGTGTTGTTAGGGGCAGTGATAGGGGAGTGTCTATGTAACTAGCTGGTGGGAGGAGCTATAAACTAGCTGGGCGTTGTTAGGGGCAGTGATAGGGGAGTGTCTATGTAACTTGCTCGTGGGAGGAGCTATGAACTAGCTGGGTGGTGTTAGGGGCAGTGATAGGGGAGTGTCTATGTAACTAGCTGGTGGGAGGAGCTATGAACTACCTGGGTGTTGTTAGGAGCAGTGATAGGGGAGTGTCTATGTAACTAGCTGGTGGGAGGAGCTATAAACTAGCTGGGTGTTAGGGGCAGTGATAGGGGAGTGTCTATGTAACTAGCTGGTGGGAGGAGCTATAAACTAGCTGGGCGTTGTTAGGGGCAGTGATAGGGGAGTGTCTATGTAACTAGCTGGTGGGAGGAGCTATAAACTAGCTGGGTGGTGTTAGGGGCAGTGATAGGGGAGTGTCTATGTAACTAGCTGGTGGGAGGGGCTATAAACTAGCTGGGTGTTGTTAGGGGCAGTGATAGGGGAGTGTCTATGTAACTAGCTGGTGGGAGGAGCTATAACCTAGCTGGGTGTTGTTAAGGGCAGTGATAGGGGAGTGTCTATGTAACTAGCT
>JAKVIS010001300.1:0-36463 GCA_033119425.1 Bufotes viridis
TAATTGGAAAGCCATGCATGAGAAGACTGCTTAATGGCAGTGCCATGCGTGAGAGACTCTAACAAGCGGGGAAGTCATATGTGTAACATCAAATCGGAGAAGCCATGCGTGAAGAAGACTCTAATGGCGGAGTCATGTGTGTAAAACAAGCGGAGAATTCATGCGTGAAGAGACTCTAACGTAGAGTCATATGTGTAACACTGGAATCGAGAAGCCAAGTGCGTGAGAGACTGATGGCGGAGCTGCATATATGTAACACTTAAATGTAGAAGCACTTCGCAAGGAGAGACTATACCGGCGGAGCCATGCGAGTAAAGCATAAAACGGAGAGGCCATGCGTGAGGGACTAATGGTGGTATGTCACGCGTGAGAGACTCCCATAGGCGAGTCATATGTCAAACACTAAACCAGAGAAGCCACGCGTGAGGGACTCCTAATGGCGGCACTTGCAATCAGGAGTAGCCATGCGCTGAGAGGGCTTAAATGGCGGAGTCATATGTGTAGCTCTAAATCTGAGAAGTCATGCGTGAGACTCTAATGGCAGAGTCATGTGAGTAAAACATAAACAGAGTAGTTACATGGGTGGGGAGACTAATGGCGGAGCCATATGCGAGACTAATGGCAGATTTTTTTTTTTTTAATAGAGCACTTAAGCAGCAACCAGTATGACTTGGGAACTCGCGTAACCATGAACCCCTCTGATAGGGAACCTCAAGGACTAAACAACCTACAACTACATGGACCTAAAGAACAGCATGAAGGGCGGTCAAAGGGCCACCGAGACCATGAGGCCGAGCGATCATCGGGCCCCGAGCCAGTGAGACCTCGAAGCCAAGAGACTGAATTGAAAGACTTTGTAGCGCTGACGATGAAGTACTTAAATGTGATCCAGACCGATGGGATATGCATAGACATTAGTGAAGCGAACCAGTGCATAAACAAACATTAACTATCCGAATTTGAACAGGTTGGAGACAACTAAGAGCCAGAGGCCTAACAATTCGTAAGGGGACCCTTATCTGACAAATAAAGATTTGTAGCAAACATAGTAGAAACGTACTCCAATTGGGCCACTGACTGAAAAGCTATTTGGTTAACTGGGGCAAGGGACCAATCTGAGTGAATATGAACCAGAAGTAAAGCGGACCGGTCTAAGTAACCGCAAACCAGGACTGAAACACCAAAAATAATAAAAAAATAAAAATTTTTATATATATATATATATATATATATATATATATATATATATATATATATTTTTTTTTTTTTTTATTTTTTTTAATTTTATTTTTAAATGAACTGAAAAGGAAATAAGCAAGCCTGAAAAGAGCGTAGCTATTATGTTTATCGGGAGAGCAGTGTCGAGAGGTGTGCTGACTGCCTCAGTGAAAATACTGGCTAACCATGATGTCAAAATAAAAGGAAAATGTAGCTATAAGTAGCAGCAATGTATAACGCATGTGTAAGAACAGGTGGGTGACTGCAGCTCTGGATGTGAGAGTGCCCAATACCATGTGGCGCAGCTCTGAGTTTGAGCATGATATAAAGCAGCCGTATGAATGCAATCTAAAGTGAGTAGAGTATTAACGTGATACAACAGAAGCATGAACGTAGCTCTGGTAGTGAATGGGTATAGGACAAAATGTAAATGCAGACACACAGACGTAGCTTTTGCAGGTAACGAACCTAGCCATGATCATTCTACCATTAGTGCCCAACCCCTTCACCCCAGAGCGCTACAAGTCACAGACCGTGTAACCAAGTCCGATCCCACGGTGAATGCTAGTACTCGCCTGGCACCTTCTGCCATTGCCCAGGTGCGAATGAACCTCCACATAATGCTGCAGGATAATTATTATTTTTTTATTTATTTAAATGATGGTCACCACAACACCACCTCGTGTTCCTGTAAGAAAACAAACGCAGTTGAACATAAACCCTGATACAACGCCTAATTAATCAACACAATAGCACAGAACAGCTGACACATTCGGACCCAAAACATAGAATTTATAGATTAAACACACTTACCAGAGCATCAACCTGCTAGTGGCCCCATATATGGGCCACTGATACACATTCACCAACACCTTGCGTGTCTGGCGCTAACTGCGGACGTGCGCCCCACATGTACAACGGTGACAGAAAACATGAACTTTTATTTTTTATGACCCTTGATACATGACCCTTCCAGAGAGATAACTAAATAATACCATCACTTAAACACAGCGTGTGTAGCTTGGAGACACGTGTCCCGTATGATACAGATATCAGAAAACATACAGCCATACCTACTCTAGGCGCATGCAACACCAATAACTATATGCAATAGCCCCAACAATCCCCTAAACAGCCAGACAAAATACTAACAACAGTCACTTGACCATTAGCGCCCAACTTTGCTTCGTCCCAGAGTATTATGAATCACACACCGCAGTGTGGGTCTCGTGCCAACAAGTGTGATTATACAGTGAATGCCAGCACTCGCCTGGCACTTTGTCGCTGCCCAGGCGGGAATGAGCCTGCACATGATGCAGCTGCGCTACATGTCGCAGACCACAGCGTGGGTCCCGTGCAAACCATTCCGATCCTACCATGAATACCAGTGCCTTCCTGAGAGATTCTGCCATCGTCCAGCCGTAAGGAGCCTCCACACCATGCTGCAGTATCCTAGAGCTGACCCAGAGGTAGTGAAATCAGCTGAATCGGCGTCAGCCTGGGCCCACAGGAGCCTGTAAATAGCCTAGCAATCAGCCAGCCTAGGCCGCAGGTGCATGTAACTAGCCTTGTGATCCGCCTCCCCTCCCACAAATGCAGCAAATATATTTGCTTAAAACTAATCACATTGCGATTTTAACTTAGACCTGGTTTACTATGGTTGGCTTGGTAGAATTAGCGAATATGACAAATGTATTTGTCATATTCCTCAAAACGAAGATAATGAAGTATTCTCCATCTTCGTTTTAGCAACTATAGTAAACCATGTCTGTTGAAATATAGCAGTGCTAAGTTGAAATCACAATGCGATTACTTCAAGTTATATTAATCGCATTGCGATTTCAACTTAGCACTGTGTAAGAGGGCGCAAGGTTCCGCCATCGACGGAAAGTACGTGTCACCGAGGTTCCTGGCCTCGGTGAGATAGAAGCAGATTTTTGTGTCAGCAGCAGCTAGTGCTGCTTGACACGTTGATATTTAGTATGGCTACAAAGCCGATCCGGGCCGGCTCTTATTGGGAATAGTCAAGTGCTGGGTGGGAGACTATTCCCCACGGTCCAGGCCGGACTTTTCCGGGCCTTTAAAGGCAGCCACCTCAGCAGGTGGGAGGTGATTATCCTGGAAGCTGCTGGTGTGGCTGTGGAGCTCTCAGGGCTGAGAGCAGAGTCTGCAAACAGGCGTGCAGTCTACCTGGAAGCCGCTGGTGGAAACTTTGCGTGGCCGACCTAACTGCCCGGTGTGAACTAACACCGACCACTCAGGTGACCTTGCTGTGGGACTTATGTTTTTGCCGGGTGTTTTGCCTTGTGTGAACAAGCACTAAAGACTGTTTCTGTTTTGCCTTGTGTGAACAAGCACTAAAGACTGTTTCTGTTTTGCCGAGTGTGAATAAAACACTTCTGCTTTACCCAGAGAACTGTGTACCTTGCCTCTATACTGCGTCCATAAGCCTGTCTACCAGAGCAATTCCCCACATTTGGTGTCGGATGCGGGCATGCGCAGTGAGGCTGGCGTGAGCGCCGAAAGTTTTTGTTTTTGCTGTGTTGGACTGCATGTCATATATCAGGCCTGCAACTTTTGTGGTTTCTGGCAACATGGAGGCTGCTGTGAAAGCTCTCATGGAGGCTAACGTGCAGCAGAGGAGACCAATCAGCTACTTTTACAGCAGCAACAGGCTAATGAGCTACAACAAAAAAGACATGAGGAGGCTAATGAGCTACAGCAAAAAGACATGAGGAGGCTATGTGTGCACAGCAGCAGGCGAACAATCTCCTAGTGCAGCAGCTGATAGCCTTGCAGGAGTCGGTGCGAACGTCCCAGCCAGGAGTTGCAACCACAACAGCCCGACTGTGTCTAACGCCAGGGACAAAGTCCGATCTGCCCTCAGGAAAATGGGTCCAGAAGACGATATAGAGGCATTCCTGATGGTGTTTGAAAGAACCGCCCGAGCAAGAGAGGCTGCCATTGGAGCAATGGGCTGAGGTGGTGGCGCCTTTTCTGGTGGGGGATGCACAAAGGCCTATTTTGACCTCAGCTGTGAGGAGGCAAAGGACTATGAGAGGCTAAAAGGTGAGGTGTTGGCCAGGTTGGGAGTAAACACCTATGTGCGGCGCACAGAGTGTGTCAGTGGGTGTTTTCCGAGTCCCGACCCGTCCGGTCACAAGCCTATGACTTACTTCACCTAGTAAAAAAATGGCTCCAGCCTGAACTGTTGAGCCCTTCTCAGATGGTTGAAAGGGTCGTGAGTCGACAGGTTTGTGCGTACCCTCCGAGAGCCATACAGCGCTGGGTGGGACAAGGCGATCCAGGCAACCTGGAACAACTGGTTAGCCTGGTGGAGAGGTATATGGCCACTCAGGATTTGTTGAAGGACTCTGCTGTACTACCGAAGTCACGTCAGCCCCAGTTGCCAACCCGGGATCCTGGAAAAGGGATCCTACCTCATAAGGAGGAGTGTATCTCCAGTCCGTGGGAGGAATACCCTGGGGAGGAGGGAGGCTGCGGGGGTCAGGTGTTGGCATTGTCAGGACTGGGGACATGTGGCCGCCAGCTGCCCTAGGGCATCTGAACCCATGGACTGCGGGTTCGCTCGCCGGTCCTCTCTTTTGCCCAACCAGTGTATATAGCTGACCCCCTGCTGGCCGCGGACACCCCTCCGATGTGTGACATCATGGTTAATGGACACTCCGTGCAGGCCCTGCTGGACTCTGGGAGCCTGGTAACTCTGGTCCATGAGTCGTTGGTAACAGAAAAACTCCCAGAAGGGCGAACCCTTACCATTGTCTGTATACATGGGGATCGCCGGGAGTATCCCACTACTAAGGTTACCCTGACGGTGGGTGGGAAAGAGGTGCCACATGTCGTGGGGAGTGGGGAGCGGCTCCCTTATGCCGCAATATTGGGGAGGGACTTTCCCCTGTTCTGGTCTTTGTGGAGGAACGGGTTGCCTACTTGTGGGGAAGAAAAATGTCCGGGTCCCGAACCTGAGGACCCCGAAGCAGAGACACCAGCAGTAGGGGTGACCACTACTTCCGTGATAGAGGGAGACAACCCCACTAAGTGTAATGGTGGGAGACGTGGAGGGCTTGCCACCGGGACCGGAGTGGCAGACCTCAACGTCTCCGGAGAAAATTCTGGGACCGCACAACACCGGGACCAAACCCTAGCCAGGGCCTGGGAGAGCGTTGTGGTAATTGATGGTAAACCCCAAAAACCTGGGGCGGAGTTAATGCTTCCCCGTTTTGTTGTTCACCAGGAAATGTTGTATCGGGTGAACCAAATCCGAGGTGAGAATATTGAACAGTTGGTGGTGCCCACGGCGTACCGCAAGCTCGTTATGGAGCTTGCCCACCAGTATGTTCTTGGGGACACTTAGGATGGCAGAAAACCCAGGACCGCATACTGCAGCGGTTTTATTGGCCCAGTGTTTTCAAAGAGGTAGAAAATTATTGTAAGTCCTGTCCAACCTGTCAGGTAAATAGCCCCCAGCCACATTTCCGTAGTCCTCTGGTACCTCTACCAATCATAGAGGTACCGTTTGAGCAGAATCGCTATGGATCTAATAGGGCCCATACCGAAGTCCGCTAGGGGCCACCAACACATTCTGGTCGTTCTCGATTCGCCACTCGGTATCCGGAGGCGGTGCCCCTGCGACATACATCAGCTAAGCTCATAGCTAAGGAGTTAATGGAAATGTTTTCCCGGGTGGGCCTGCCTAAGGAGGTTCTGACAGACCAAGGGACCCTTTTATGTCCAAGGTTATGAGGGAACTGTGTAAATTGCTGCGTATAAAACAGTTGCGGACGTCCGTTTACCATCCATAAGCGGATGGTCTCGTCGAAAGAGTTTAACCAAGCGTTAAAAAATATGTTAAAAGGGTGGTGTCTAGAGATGGGAAGGACTGGGACCTGCTTCTGCCCTATCTCATGTTCGCAGTGCGAGAGGTGCCCCAGGCCTCTACTGGGTTCTCGCCCTTCGAACTGCTTTATGGCAGACACCCTCGGGGCCTGTTAGACATTGCCAAGGAAGCGTGGGAACAACAACCCGTCCCCCACAAAAGTGTCATTGAGTATGTCACCCAGATGCAGGAACGGATGGAAAGGGTGTTGCCGCTGGTCCGGGAGCATATGGAGGCAGCGCAACAAGCTCAGAGTAGGGTGTATAATCGTCAGGCTCGGGTGCGGGATTTCAATCCGGGAGATCGGGTTTTGGTTCTGGTACCTACCCTTGACAGCAAGTTCCTAGCTAGGTGGCAGGGGCCCTATGAGGTGATCGAGAAGGTAGGGAAGTAAATTACAAAGTACACCAGCCAGGGCGGCGCAGGCGAGCAGGTGTACCATGTGAATTTACTAAAGCCGTGGAAAGATAGGGACTCGTCCGACAACAGCCCCCGTCCAGGGCTTCTAGGTGAAAAGGGTCCAGCCCCACAGTTTGAGGCCTGTGACGCAGTAACCACGGTAAAAATTGCAGACAGCCTGTCTTCCAAACAAGTTCAGGAGGTAAGGGAGTTCATCAGTCGGAACACGGATGTGTTCTCGGACCTCCTGGCCGCACTTCCCTCATCCAACATGATATCGTCACGGGCCTCAGGCCAAGATCCGGTTAAAACCATACCGGGTACCCGAGGCTCGGCGACGGACCATCGCGGAGGAAGTGCAATTAATGTTGAAGCTTGATGTCATTGAGGAGTCGAAAAAGTGAATGGGCAAGTCCCATAGTCCTAATACCCAAGCCAGATGGGACGTTGCGGTTCTGCAACGATTTTCGTAAGTTAAATGAAGTGTCCAAGTTTGATGCGTATCCCATGCCCGGGTAGGCGAGCTTGTTGAGAATTTAGGGCAAGCCCGTTATTTTCTGTGCTAGACCTCACTAAAGGGTACTGGCAGGTACCCTTAACGGAGTCGGCCAAGGAAAAAACTGCTTTTGTTACCCACGGGGCCTGTATCATTACAAGGTATTACCCTTTGGCCTGCATGGCGCCCCTGCCACTTTCCAAGGTTAATGGACATTGTGCTGCGACCTCATCGTCGGTGCGCCTCGGCCTACTTAGATGATGTAGTCATCCACAGCACCGACTGGGAAAGCCATTTGCCCAAAGTACAGGCGGTAGTGGATGCCCTTAGAAAAGCTGGACTAACCGCTAATCCAAAAAGTGTGCCATTGGGTTAGAAGAGACCAAGTATCTGGGGTATGTCATTGGGCGAGGAGTCATCAAACCTCAGGTAAATAAGATAGAGGCAATACGTAATTGGCCCGACCGGTCACCACCAGGCAGGTAAAATCGTTCCTGGGGATTGTAGGGTACTACATGAGGTTTGTGCCCCACTTTGCCACGATAGCAGCACCATTGACAGACCTGTTGAAGGGACGGAAGTCCGGAAAGGTTCACTGGAGTGAGAAGGCAGAAGAGGCTTTCTCTGCATTGAAGTCGGCCCTGTGTGGGTCCCGGTTTTGGTGACACCCGACTTCAACAGGGAGTTCATAGTACAGACGGATGCCTCGGAGGTAGGCCTCGGCGCTGTACTGTCTCAGGAAGTCAACGGCGAAGAACATCCCGTTGTCTTCCTGAGCCGTAAGCTCAACCCAGCCGAGACCAGGTATAGTATAGTGGAGAGGAGTGCCTGGCTATCAAGTGGGCACTCGAGTCTCTCCGCTATTACTTGTTAGGGAGGAAGTTCCGTCTGGTGACCGACCATTCCCCTCTCAAGTGGATGAGCCAGGCCAAGGAGAGGAATGCTCGGGTCACCAGGTGGTTCCTGTCCTTACAGAACTTCAAGTTCTCAGTAGAACACCCGGGCAGGCCGCTTGCAGGGTGCGCGGATGCCCTGTCCCGCGTCCACTGTCTCATGTGTTTCACCCCTCAGGGTTGAACAAAGGGAGGTATGTAAGAGGGCGCAAGGTTCCGTCATCGGCGGAAGGTACGTGTCACCGAGGTTCCTGGCCTCGGTGAGATAAGAGCAGTTTTTGTGTCAGCAGCAGCTAGTGCTGCTTGACACATTGATATTTAGTATGGCTACAAAGCCGATCCGGGCCGGCTCTTATTGGGAATAGTCAAGTGCTGGGTGGGAGACTATTCCCCACGGTCCAGGCCGGACTTTTCCGGGCCTTTAAAGGCAGCCACCTCAGCAGGTGGGAGGTGATTATCCTGGAAGCTGCTGGTGTGGCTGTGGAGCTCTCAGGGCTGAGAGCAAGAGTCTGCAAACAGGCGTGCAGTCTACCTGGAAGCCGCTGGTGGAAACTTTGCGTGGCCGACCTAACTGCCCGGTGTGAACTAACACCGACCACTCAGGTGACCTTGCTGTGGGACTTATGTTTTTGCCGGGTGTTTTGCCTTGTGTGAACAAGCACTAAAGACTGTTTCTGTTTTGCCTTGTGTGAACAAGCACTAAAGACTGTTTCTGTTTTGCCGAGTGTGAATAAAACACTTCTGCTTTACCCAGAGAACTGTGTACCTTGCCTCTATACTGCGTCCATAAGCCTGTCTACCAGAGCAATTCCCCACAACTGCTATATTCCATATTAGTTAACCGTTAATTCTAGCAAGCTGACCCAATATAAACCCAGCTGTAAGTTGAAATCGCAATGCAATTAATATAACTTGAATTAATCCATTGCGATTTCAACTAGACCTGGTTTACTATGGTTGGCTTGGTAGAATTACCAAGACAGTAGTCTAAATTCAGTTGCTTGCCTGCTGCCAGTGTGTGTCAGGCCCACTTTCACAGACTGTAGTGTGCCCACTGCCAGTGCCAACCACTGATACCGGGTGGCACAGTAGCTTGCCCGATAAATAAAGCATTTAATTTTTAGACAGTACTCTAATTTCAGTTGCTTGCCTGCTGCCAGTGTGTGTCAGGCCCACTTTCACAGACTGTAGTGTGCCCACTGCCAGTGCCAACCACTGATACCGGGTGGCACAGTAGCTTGCTGATAAATAAAGCATTTAATTTTTAACTTTAGTGTAATTTCAGTTGCTTGCCTGCTAGTGTGTGTCAGGCCGACTTCCACTGACTGTAGTGTGCCCACTGCCAGTGCCCACCACTGATACCGAGTGGCACAGTAGCTTGCCGATAAATAAGGCATTTCATTTTTAGACAGTATTCTAATTTCAGTTGCTTGCCTGCTGTCAGTGTGTGTCAGGCCCACCTGTACACTGATACAGGGTGGCACAGTAGCTTGCCGATAAATAAAGCATTTAATTTTTACACTTTAGTGTAATTTCAGTTGCTTGCCTGCTAGTGTGTGTCAGGCCGACTTCCACTGACTGTAGTGTGCCCACTGCCAGTGCCCACCACTAATACCGAGTGGCACAGTAGCTTGCCGATAAATAAGGCATTTAATATTTACACATTAGTCTAATTTCAGTTGCTTGCCTGCTGCCAGTGTGTGTCAGGCCCACTTTCACAGACTGTAGTGTGCCCACTGCCAGTGCCAACCACTGATACCGGGTGGCACAGTAGCTTGCCGATAAATAAAGCATTTCATTTTTAGACAGCAGTCTAATTTCAGTTGCTTGCCTGCTGCCAGTGTGTGTCAGGCCCACTTCCACAGACTGTAGTGTGCCTACTGCCAGTGCCAACCACTCATACCGGGTGGCACAGTACCTAGCACGCGTAGTACCTAATCTAAAAAAAAATGACAGGCAGAGGCAGGCCACCCCGCAGGGGCCGTCGTGGTCGTGGTGCTTTGATTTCCACTGTCCCTGGAATAATGCCTAGTGTTCAGAGGCCACGTACCCTTTACCCAAAAAATTCTGAGGACATAGTTGACTGGCTTAGACAGGACACCCAATCTTCAACAGCTTCCGCTAAGAACCTTGACGCACCATCCTCCTCCAGCTCAGCTTCAGTGACCTGCTCTCAAGTTACCACGCTCCCGCCCGCCTCCACCACCACCACAGCCACCACAGCTGCTTCACTTGATCCGTCAGAGGAGTTATTTACACATCAGTTGGATGCAATTAGTGATGCGCAACCATTATTGCCAGATGATGTAGATTACAGGGATATGTCTCAGTCAGGCAGGATTACACACATGTAATGGACAGTGTGATGATGATGATGATGTTGTACCCGCTGCTGCTTCCTTTGCTGTGGTGTCAGATACAAGTGAAGCGGTTGATGATGACGATGTGTCCACGGATGCCACGTTGGTGCCTTCTCGAAGAGAAGAAGAGGGGGAAAGTTCAGAAGGGGATACAGAGAGAATGAGGAGACGAGTTGGAAGCAGGGGGAGGTCGTCGCAAGGAGTTAGTGACACAGTCAGACAGCATGTATCGGCACCCGGGTTCAGCCAGACAGCACGCCAGTCAACGCATGCTATTGCGACCACCAAAATGCCGTCATTGCAAAGCTCAGCAGTGTGGCATTTTTTTTGTGTGTCTGCCTCTGATAACAGCAATGCCATTTGCAACCTGTGCCAAAAGAAACTGAGTCGTGGGAAGTCCAACACCCACCTCGGTATAACTGCTTTGCGAAGGCACATGATCTCACATCACAAACGCCTATGGGATCAACACATGAGTACAAGCAGCACACAAACTCAAAGCCACCATGCTCCTCCTGGTCCAGCATCTTCAGCCACGTCAACCACTGCTGTCCTCCCTGCCCCCTCTCAACCAACCGCCACTCTGCCTCTCACCTCCTGCAGTTCCTGCTCATCTGTCCACAGTCAGGTGTCTGTCAAGGACATGTTTGAGCATAAGAAGCCAATGTCACAGAGTCACCCCCTTGCCCGGCGACTGACAGCTGGCTTGACGGCTGCTCCCCAGGGGCTATTCCACATCCCGGATACAACAGTGTCACGCTGTCTTGGGGTTGACTTGCCTGAAAGCAGAGAGCCACACAGGACCAGCACTCCTGTCCGCCCTGAACGCATAGGTGGATCAGTGGCTGACCCCGCACCAACTGGAGATCGGCAAAGTGGTGTGTGACAATGGAACAAATTTGTTGTCGGCATTGAATTTGGGTAAGTTGTCACATGTGCCGTGCATGGCACATGTGTTGAATTTCATCGTACAACGCTTTGTGTCTAAGTACACAGGCTTACAGGACGTCCTCAAGAAGGCCAGGAAGGTGTGTGGCCATTTCAGGTGTTCCTACACGGCCATGGCGCACTTTTCCGATATTCAGCAGCAAAACAACATGCCAGTGAGGCGCTTGATTTACGACAGCCCGACACGTTGGAATTCAACACTTCTAATGTTCGACCGCCTGCTCCAACAAGAAAAAGCCATCAACGAGTATTTGTATGACCAGGGTGCTAGGACAGCCTCTGCGGAGCTGGGAATTTTTTTGCCACGTTACTGGACACTCATGCGCAATGCCTGTAGGCTCATGCGTCCTTTTGAGGAGGTGACAAACCTAGTCAGTCGCACCGAAGGCACCATCAGCGACCTCATCCCATTTTTTTTCTTCCTGGAGTGTGCCCTGCGAAGAGTGCTGGATCAGGCTGTAGATGAGCGTAAAGAGGAAGAGGAAGAGTTGTGGTCACCATCACCACCAGAAACAGCCTTGTCATCATCACTTGCCGGACCTGCGGCAACGCTGGAAGAGGAGTATGAGGAAGAGGAGTCAGAGGAGGAATGTGGCGGCTTTGAGGAGGAGGGAGACCAACCACAGCAGGCACCCCAGGGTGCTCGTTGGGACCCATGGTGTTGTACGTGGCTGGGGGGAAGAAAAGACCGTCAATGACATCAGTGAGGACGAGGAACGGGAAATGAGTAGCTCTGCATCCAACCTTGTTCAAATAGGTTCTTTCATGCTGTCATGTCTGTTGAGGGAACCACGTATAAAAAGGATGAAGGAGAACGACCTGTACTGGGTGGCCACGCTACTAGACCCCCGGTATAAGCAGAAAGTGGCAGAAATGTTACCAAATTTCCGAAAGTCGGAAAGGATGCAGCAGTTCAAAACCAAACTAAAAAATATGCTTTACACAGCTTATAAGGGGGATGTCACAGCACAACGGGAATCTAACAGGGGAAGAGGTGAGTGTAATCCTCCTCCTACCATGGCGGCAAGGACTGGACGATTTACAGATGTGTTGTTGATGGAGGACATGCGGAGCTTTTTCAGTCCTACTCATCGCCACAGCCCTTCGGGATCCAGCCTTAGAGAACGACTCGACCGACAGGTAGCAGACTACCTCGCCTTAACAGCAGATATCGACACTCTGAGGAGCAATGAACCCCTTCACTACTGGGTGTGCAGGCTTGACCTGTGGCCTGAGCTATTCCAGTTCGCGATAGAACTTCTGGCCTGCCCTGCTTCAAGTGTCCTGTCAGAAAGGACCTTCAGTGCAGCAGGAGGCATTGTCACTGACAAGAGAAGTCGCCTCGGTCAAAAAAGTGTTGATTACCTCACCTTCATAAAGATGAATGAGGCATGGATCCCGAAGGGACTGACAGTGGGGGATACGTTTGACTAACAAATGGCCTGATTACATGCGTTGGCCTCAAAATGGTCCCCACGCTGCTGTATTTAATGTCTGCATACCGGATGACTTTTGTGAATTCTCCACCACCAACTAGGGTTCAAGCCGCAATGTTTTAGTCACTTTTCTGCCTGGAAAACATCAATTTTTCCGGCCGCTGCTACAATAGCGGCTGCAACAATGCCAATATTTTTCAGACATGTGTACATGCCTATTTTTTCTGTCCTATGGTGCAGCACTGTGGCTGCAAAAACAAACCAAACAAAAAAGGCACATACAAGTGTCAATTCCCCTTCGTGATCGTTACCTTGTTGTGGTGAAGGGGCTTGCGTATCACAATGAAGCAAGCATCACCTCTATAAGTGTGTTGGCAATGTTGCCACACCCCAGATGATAAGGCCGTTGCTTCTTAATGGTCAGACCAAAAGCGATCGGACGGCTGGATAATATTTCATAGAAAAAACATTAATTTACCTTTTTTTTTTTTCATGTTGTATGGGTTTTTAATACATAAAATAAAAAATCATAATAAAGTCTCTTAATAGTTTATTAGAAATAATGCAGACAATTAAAAAAATCCCCATCAATTCCAATACAAAGCAAGTACAGAACTCAGAACTAAATTATTTCATGATGTCGTAATAGTTCGCTAATTCGACAATGGTTAATCAATTCGACCGGATAGGGTCTGTAACAGGGATTAAACTGATAGGTATAGTACTAGTTAAGACACCACTCATATAGGGTGTCACAGCACATTGTTCTGTGCACGCGCAGTGCCCCAATTTTGGAGTATGAGGACCGACCAAGCTGCTTTTTTCATCTCCCGGTTCCTGAAATCAATTCAGTTTGGTGTATGAGAGATTAAATTTTTTTTCACAAAAGGCAATCCCTGATATGGGATGTAACAGGGATTAAACTGATGAGAATAGTACTACAGAAAATGCCACTCATATGGGGTGTGACAGTAAATTGCACGGCGCAGACGCAGTGACCGTGGAAAAAAAAAAAAGGGGAGGGAGACAGCGTTTTTTTTTCCATCTCCCTGTTCGAAAAATCAACTCAATTCACCTTTCGGGGACCCTTGGTGTTGTAGGTGGCTGGGTGGAGGAAGAAACCTTAAATGACATCACTGGGACGTGGCTAGCTTGGTATCCAACCTTGTGCAAATGGGGAGTTTGCGGTTGTGCAAATGAACAGTTTGCGGTTGTTTGCGGTGCATTAAAAGGGGAGTTTGGTCTGTCAATGTCTGTAAAGTGGGTGTAACCCTTACACTACCTGATCGATACAACATCATACCTGATCGTATACACACACTGTATGTTTTAAAGCATGTTATTCCAAACAATTTAGGAAAGTTAGGTGATTTAAGCCCTTTATGGATTAAAACCCGACTCTGCGTCCACTACGTAATTTTCCATGGGAGATTTGCCATAGATCCCCCTCCGGCATGCCACAGTCCAGGTGTTAGACCCCTTGAAACAACTTTTCCATCACTATTGTGGCCAGAAAGAGTCCCTGTGGGTTTTAAAATTCGCCTGCCAATTGAAGTCTATGATGGTTCGCCCGGTTCGCCCGTTCGCGAACATTTGCAGAAGTTCGCGTTCGCTATTCGCGAACAGAAAATTTTATGTTTGCGAAATCACTACTGACCAGCAAATATTTATTTTCTTTTTCCACTAATATGTGACAAAAAGGGCTTTAGAGCATATAACTGCACCACTGACTCTCAAATATATTTTTTTCTTTTTACACTAATACACGCCACAAAAAGCTTTAGAAGATATAACTGCACTGCTGAACAGCAAATATATTTTACATTTGTAACTAATACACAACAAAAAGGGCTGTAATTTTCTCACTTCACCACACAACGGCTAATAAGCCCTTTTTCCCACTAATACAAGCCAAAAATGCTATAGAACAGGCATGCTCAACCTGCGGCCCTCCAGCTGTTGTAAAACTACAACTCCCACGATGCCATTCTGTAAGATGATAGCTGTAGGCTGTCAGGGAATGATGGGAGTTGTAGTTTCAGCAACAGCTGGAGGACCACAGATTGAGCAATGCCTGCTATAGAACTATATAACTGCACCGCACTAGGGCAAATAAGACATATAAATGTTTCAAACATCACTTGCCTCCTAATAAGACATGTTTGCTGGAATTACAGAGCTGTATAATTGCAATTGCAATCCCCTGTCAGTGCAGCAACGTGTAATAGGATTGTTCCTATTACCCAGGCTGTAACCTCCTCTATTGAACCCTGTTCAACATAAATGCTGTGGAATGATTCCTCCCTATCTATACTGGAGAGTGAATCTGGATCGCACATCCTCAACACTATGCTTTTAATATAACGACTGTCTCAGCATAATTACGTGGCATATCCGCCCAATTTGTAATACATTGTATGCTGTGCAAAAGAGGCATTAGCATACAGTTTGATCAAAGAGCATAGGCCCACTCACCGCGACAAGGAAGCCTCTACAAGTGGGAAACTACTCTAACCTATAATGGCGCAGCCGTGCACGGCGACCACCGGCGCCCCAACACCGCACTGGCAGCAGACGGCGGGACCCAAAAGCCACACAGCAACCCCACTGTGCGGCAAAGCCTCCTTGGCTCTGGGTCCCACCGCCCCACCAGCACAGCACTGAGGCAGCAATGGCAGACACGCAGTACTGCACCATGTGAACGAGTGCAAAGAGCTCACCCAGACACAACCCTCAGGAAGTGCATCTGAGAGATAGTAGGAGTTTATAAACCCCTTGCAAACTAAGGCTAATTAAAAACACCTAGTCCAAATGGGGAGGAGTGCTGACCCCAGAGGGGGGAAAAAGAAAATAGATAATTACAATATATACTGGAGAGTGAATCTGGATCGCACCTCCTCAACACTATGCTTTTGATATAACGACTGTCTCAGCATAATTACGTGGCATATCCGCCCAATTTGTAATACATTGTATGCTGTGCAAAAGAGGCATTAGTATACAGTTTGATCAAAGAGCATAGGCCCACTCACCGCGACAAGGAAGCTTTAGAACATATAACTGCACAGCTGACCAGCAAATATATATATATATATTTTTAATAATACCACGACAAAGGGCTTTAGAACATATAACTGCACTGCTGACCAGCAAATATTTTTTCTTTTTCCACTAATACGTGACAAAAGGGCTTTAGAGCATATAACTGCACCACTGACTCTCAAATATATATTTTTCTTTTTACACTAATACACGCCACAAAAGGCTTTAGAAGATATAACTGCACTGCTGAACAGCAAATATATTTTACGTTTGTCACTAATGTCACTAATAAGCCCTTTTTCCCACTAATACAAGCCAAAAAATGCTATAGAACATATAACTGCACCGCAAAGAGAGAAGATCGGGCAGCACTGCCGTAATAAATAGTCCCATATTAGCGAGTATATCCGCGTTTATTCAGACTGCCGGTGACGGTAGTATAAGGATCAGCGGCGTTGCTCAGCTCAAACGAAAGATCATAAATATAACGATATGAGAGGTAAAAGAAGATGAGTAACATACTTACTTTATTGATCCATAGCTTTCGAACGGGCCAGCGTCACTAAAGGCATCCGGAGGGGGGGAGACACATATGAGGTTGCGGTAAAGGAACGGCGAAGGCCGTTTCGCGCTAGTTCACGCGCGTCTTCAGGCCAATACAAAGTCAAGCCGAGCACAGCGCACCTTTATGACGTCACCACACCCCAACCAGGTGAGCGCTGATCACTGACAACTTGTAACTTTATAAAAACAATACACAAGTGATATAGGTACACGAGAACATTATAATCATAAACACCTAATCGTGCAGCATTGACATAGATAAGGCTGGACCAGAGCGTCATTACCCCATCAATATTACACGCAGACAAACTGCATGCAAAACGCAGCAGCGGTATAAAAACCGCCCTAATGTGAAAAACGGTTACAGTACTACCATACTTTGGCACGACTAAATCTCACCTATTCACTTAGGGATGGTTCGCACCCAGGCTGGATGGCTAATATTAAAACAGAGCCATTTTATAAAAAGACTGCCAAATCATTTCTATCATTACGCCCATATGGGCCCACTGCATTTGTATGTAGTATCCACCAAGCTTCTCTTTGAAGCAGGTGTCTATGTCTGTCACCACCCCGTGGGAATTCCGCTACAACTTCTATTCCAGCAAATGAAAGGCATCTACAGTTACCATCATGTTGCAAGCGTACGTGGTCTATGAGGCGGGGACACCCTTGCCAGTTCTAATTGAAGCCATATGTTCTCTAACACATTCCATCAAGGTTCTCTTGGTTTTACCTATATAGAATGCTCCACATCTACATAGAATGACATAGACCACGTACGTTGGGCGACAGGTGATAAAGTCACAGACTTGGTGTGTTGCACTTCCCAGCCTTAACCATTTACTTTGGTTATTCTGGGGACAGAACGCACAATTGCCACATCTAAAATTGCCAACTGGCTTTCTTAGAGTGAGCCAACTTGCTGCGTTTCTTTTGGGAAGCATGCTGTGTACCACCTTGTCTCGAATGGTGTTGCATTTTTACCAAAGGTCTAGCTAACCAGGTTCCCCTTTTAATAATCCCCAATTATTAAAGATTGCTCGTTTTATTGTTTCTGCCATAGGGCTATATCGAAAGGTGAAAGCAAATTTTTCCTGGGTAGTCCCTCTCTAGGGGTTTTCTTTCAACAAATGGTGGCGTTGATGGGCAAATGCCCTCATCATGGCTTTGTCTACGTCCTTTGGAGGGTAACCCCTGCCCAACAGGCGTGCCTTGAGTGCCAACGCCTGCCTCCAATATCCACTGTCAGTATTGTTTATTCTACGCAGTCTAATAAACTGTCCATATGGGACAGCCTTCTTAACTGCTAGGGGGTGGAAGCTGGTCTGGTGGAGCAACGAATTGGTTGCCGTGGGCTTGCGGTAACTAATTGACCCACCTGAACACATACCTTTACATCTAAAAACTCGAGGGTATTTCCTCCAAAGATTAAGGTAAATTTCATATTCATAGGGTTAGACACATTTAAATAATCCACAAATCCACGGCAACTTTCTTCGCTGCCCGACCAGACCAGAAAAATATCATCCACATACCTAAGGAATAAATGGATATGTTGTAGGAAGGGGTTACCCACCGAGAAGACGCAGAGTTCCTCCAGTACCGCCAGGTACAGGTTGGCAAAGGTACAGGACACCGGAGTGCCCATTGCCGTCCCAAGTACCTGGCGGTACCATTGCGCCTCAAATTGGAAAACATTGTTACCCAAAACAAGATCAAGGGCTTCTTTAATGAATTCACAGAACACTTTTTCTTTCTTGGCCCTGCTAAGGACTTCCCTAATCCCTAATCTGTCGGGATGAACCTGGTTTGGTCCCCGCTTTAGGAGAAGGATTAGGAGGGGCCGAGGAAGTAGAAAAAGGAGAAAAAACGAAAGGAACTAGGAAATCGATGCGCAAGAGACGTCAGGTTTCGTGGAGGCAGTAAATCATTGCACCAACATTCCAATTTTAAAGAATGAAGACAATGTAATAATCAATCTGTCTGACCACCAACTCTCATCAGCATGTATCTCAGTTTTGAATAAGGGTCTAGGTTTTAGTCCGGTAGAGCAGTTCAAGGCTGCCGATTTTGAAATTGATTTGTACAAAAATGTCCGTAAGCTTTTCCTTAAGAAAATGTTTTTTGAATCCCCTAGAATTAACCGCCCCTTATTACCAGGTGAAATACCAGCTAGCATCTCCTGTTTTGAGTTCCATATTAAGCCAATGATTCCTCCCTATCCTTTCCCTACACCTTAAATAATCTTTCCCTGCATATGTAAATTGTATTTTTAGCACAGTCAAGTTTTTTCTAACACTATCCCTAGCGCCTGCTGACATTTCTTCCTGCACTAAGTACTCTGGTAAATTGCAGAATCTAAGATGGCTGACACTATTTATAGGGTTGTGACATCACAGGGCTGGCTGCTGATTGGCTGCATACATGGCATTATGGGTGATCCAGCCTTTCCAGAGTTCCTTGCTCCATGTATTCACACCTGCAGCAGCCATTTTAGGAAAAAATGTGATTCGTTACCACGAATCACGAGGAAATTCAGCTTTGGTGCGAATTTAATTTTTCCTGAATATCGGATCGAAATCCACTTCGTCAGCTTCGATTCTCAAATCTCTAATTATAACCATACCTCTGTCATGTGGGTGTTTATTCCATGTCCAGGGTACAGCACTTTTATACTTATGAAAAACAGCTCCCAAGTGCCCTGCTGGGAGGCTTTCCTTTTTAAAGTGCTTAAGCCTGCCGTATTCCCCACTGTCTGCTCCTCTCCTAACCTCCTAAGGTTTCCTCCCCTCTCCCCTGACATCATCACGCTGCAGGGGAAGAAGCCTTGGGAGGTTAGAGGAGGAGCAGACAGGGGGAATGCGGTGGGCTTGGGCACTTTGAGAAGGAAAGCCCCACTCCCACCCAGCTGGACACTTGGGAGCAGTTCTTCGTAGTAATAAAAGTGCTATTCTTGGATGGCAACTAGCATGCAGAATGATGCCATGATTCTAAGTTTCTGGTCACCATGGCACCTGGATGGCAATCAACCTTGATGGTCTATTTAAAGCAGGCAAGGGTATTATATTCTTCATTTTGCTGTTTTTGACCCTGTGATTCGTGTCCCAACTCTACCTCTTGCCTTACCCCTTGGATTTGATGTGATCTGTTTGGCTGTCAGGCCAGTCCGGCTTGGATTCCTGATTCAGGCTCCACTTTGGCCTCTGGATTTGTTGTCCCCCGCTGCCAATCCAGTTCTATCCCATAGCTGTCACATAGCAACCCTAGTGTGCCTCATTTCTGATGTGCTTTCCGGACAGTGACTTGTTTGTGGACTGCGACCTGGAGAGATGATGATTTAAGTCCAGACTTCCTTGCAGGAGTCCCTAGAAAAATCTGAGAATCACTTAGACTCTACACCTTACTTTAGTCAGTCCTGCAGGACTTTTTTCTGGCTAAAATAGCGTATCTCAGATTAAAATGGCAAAAACAGATGCCAAATGTGCATAAATGATTATAATGGATGCTTAAAATACAGGATAAATTTTTTCTTCATTTTTGTGTTCTTCTGACAGATCAGAAGAACGGAAAAATATACAGTGATGTGAACCCAGCCTAAATGCCAAACATTGCATTAAAGAAAAAAATACAACTGTTAAAAAAAAATAATAATTTGTGAATTCCTAAAAACGTATGTTTTCCTCTGATTAACTATATGCATATGGAAATAGTTTATTGTAAGATGATGGATATTAATGGATATAATTCCTTTAAACAATGTAAATATTGCTTCTAAATTATATGCATTTATTAGTATGCAAAGTTTACATAAAACTGTGGGCATCGGTCTTTTTCACCCCTGTTAAAAAAGCAATTTTCAATTTTACTATATAACTCAACATGTTGTACTATGTACTGCATATAATTGTTTATTCTTCAGTTCATAAACCAGGACTTTTTAAGATTTGTTATTTTCTTAGGGAGGTCCACTGCTAAGAAAACCTGTAAATGCGGTTACTTAGTTTCTTTCCAGTTTGGTAATGTATCTGAAAATGGATTAAATTAAAATCAGTGAATAAAAATAAGAAAAAAATTATATGTTGTGAGTGTTGTATTGGAAAGGTCCTGCCCTCGTGAGTGCTTTGCTTCACAATCACTGGTTACTGCAACCAATAACGTAACCTAATGAGATTGTTTAAAAATTGCCATACAAAGCAAAAATGTGTTAAAATCCACCACAGCTAATGAAATCTGACATTAAAGTAGGTTAATGCCTAATGAAATAAAACAGAACACAGCATAACTGAGGCTATGTTTTATATGATCACATTCCTTTTACACTAAAAAAACCAAACCCTCCACAGCTATATTATTAGATAAATAACTAAAAATACAGTTAAAAATCTAGCATACAGTAATAAATCAAATAACCCAGTTTCTATCGTTAGAGCTGGGAATGCTATGTTGGGATCTTTGGTTTTCTCAACTTTGAGACATTTCCTTTATCATTAAGAAGCTGCTACACATTTGTTCTGCTGCTTATTAAAGGACATTCAAAGAGATATTATTAATTCAAAGCTTTTGACTAGGGTTTCACTTTAAAGAGTTTTCACCAATTTTATTTGAACTGCACAAAGCATACAATATGGCAGCCACCCTTTTGAAGTTCAGAAGACAAAGAAGGCACCAAAAGGGATAATATTTGAACATTTTTATAATTAAAAAAATATCCAACGGTACAGTGTGTTGTTAAAGAGGCTGTTTGTTACCATCCGCTACCATGTGTTTACCCATAACCATATATGTTGCTGTCTGTTACAGTAATGGCTGTGAACCGCTGCTGTGCCAAACTCACTTTGTCTCATTTGCTCCAGTCAGACCCATCTGCCGGGCCTGTTTTTTGACCCCATGCTGGCTGAGCCTTTCCACCTCTGTTTGTGGAAGTTCATGCTCCTTGTAGCTCTTAAAAGGCCAGCTCTCACGCTCTAATCTTTGCCAGTCAATGGCTGGCACTATTGGGGTACTTAAACCCCCTTCCCTGGGGAAAGATGCATGATCAATAAGGTTCCTTAGCTTGCTAATTTCCCTGCAAAGGTGTGATGTTCTGTTGCCTGCCTGTGTACCGACCTCTGCCCATTTACCGTATTGACCACTTGCTGCCTGCCCTGACTTTGGATCGTTACCCTATGTACTCAATCAGCTCTAATCTTGGCCTGGCTCTATGTATTACAGCCTGCTCCTTCGGTGTCCTGCACCAGTGTATTTGACCCCTGTTAGTCAGTTGCTAACCACAAGGATACTACACCAAAGGACTGTCACTTTGACTTGGCCTTAAAGAGCTTGAAGTCCAAGTATACCCCAAAGTGTCACACATGATTTAAGGTCAATTGAGGCACTTTCCATTTATGTATAATTTACTGAGGAATGTGCTTATTTCCAGTCTGTTCAGAGATGCTTAAGATTAAAAATAAAACAGAATTCTGATTTATTTTAAGATTGTGCTAGTTTATTTCTTTGAATGGTTCCAAGACTGTTATACAGTATAAATGACTTCATTTTTTGTAAGGTAAATTGTCTATTTGGAGCATTATATTGATATCTTTAGTAATCTGTATCATTATTATGGGTCTTTTTAGCTTTTTACATAGAAATATGTTTTATTTATATTTAAACTATGCTATGGTTTGATCATCTGTTATTAAAAATTTGTTTCACAGTTAAACATTATGCTCTGGTTAGAAGATTCTAAGGGAACCTAGGTTTTCATCCTTTAACCCATATACAGAGATCTGGATTTCACCGCTAGAAGTCCCCAGATTGCATATGCAGAGCGGTCTCTAAGTGGTGGAGCAAGCAGGTCGAAAGTTAAACGAGTTGAGCTAAGGAAGGTTTGGTAGTAAACAGGGAATGAGGCAAAAACAGATTTAAAGCTAACCAAGGTTAAGATACAGCTGTAGTATAATAAATTCTAGAGAGGCATGCAAAATAAAAGTCAAAATTATCACAGAACAGAATCAAGTATCCTAAACTCATAGGTGGCACAGACACGTGCATCTGAAAGACAAAAATAGAGGTCTGAGCACTCCGATTAGCCATAAAACCAAACCTCCTGATTGCCTAACTAGCATAACGCTCAGATTGACTGATTGGCCAAATACACACGTGGACCAGGACAATGAACACGCATCAAGCAACATCCCCACCAGCCCCACCATGGACTGCAGAGGCAGATGGTATGTTGGGAGCCACTCAGAACCCTTAAAACTCTTCTTTAAAAGGAAAACACAGACATACTGTAGGTAGGGCAACATAAAGCTCATTACAAAAGTTTTTTTTTGCCTTTTAGATTTTGATGATCTATCCTCTGAATAGATCATAGATATCAGACCATTGGAGGTCTGCCGGAAATATAACAGTGAACAGACCCAAGAACAGAATGCACCATCCACTGTATAGGGAAATTGCTAGCAGACTGCATCTGAGCTCTCATTCAAGTGAATGGAAGCTGATTAGAAGTATGCCAGCACTAGTGCTACTTTGTGCTTTTGGCTTTGTCCACTGTTTTGATCCCAGGTCAGCAACTTCCAGAAACAACTGATTAATGATGGTTATTCGTGTTTGATCCCACCAAGTCTGGACAACCTTTCTGTTTCTTAATAATTTTGTAATGTACTTACATTGCCCCACCATTGGCCAGTGCAATAGAGTCTTAGGTGGGGTTGGTTGGGATTCTGCTCGACTTGTGTGCAATGTGTTGGACCCCACCAATTTGATATTGATGATCTGTAGGGTAGGTCATCAGTATCTAAAAGCTGTAAGACCCCTGTAACTAAATACAGCTTGCAAACATTTCAATTTTATTGCACCACTCTAAATAATCCTCAGTGTACTACATTCATTTTAGTTATATATTAATCATGGCTCTTTTCAAATACTGTTTTACATTAGATTGCACTGGACTGTTAAATAAGAATCAAATAAAAGTAATACTACAGAAAATGGCAATCCACCAACATTACATGGAAACCTAGAGAGCTGAATTTGGATGTATTTATGAATAATAATTTTATACAAGGTGTCTATAAAGGTGTAAAGATAAAGGACTGTCCACAATGGTCCACATTTACTTATCCTATACATGTCCCCTGATGAAGACATTCGACAAAATGCGTTAGGTAAGTGGGGGACACCAGTATGGGCTTGTGTTGTCACTATACTTACTATCTGAAATGGTTAACTACCTATGGAGCACATATGGTGCTCTCATTTAAAACTTTGTATTACTGATATGTACTCTATTTGGTTGTATGATACTGTTATACAATCCGCAGTGGTTCCTTCTTTTCTATTTGCACTTTAGCACTTTATGGATATTATTAGATGGATAGGAGTCTTTTGGCTTTCTTTTACGATTTCTGTGCTGTAACTTGCATAAATTGTCCCATTCCCAGTGTTCCCCCTTTTTATGCATTTGTATGCATTTTTGTCCCACTTGGTAAGGAGACCCTTGATGTATATACTTTTATCAAATATGTATTGAATAAACATTCCATTTGATTTACTATAAAAAAAAATGTTTTTATCCTATACATGGCGGAAACTTAGACAGGTGTCTAGATCTGCACCAGATTTATCACAGAGGCTCAGATTGGATGATAAATGTTTTATGTCACAATTGTGGTGCAAAACAGCACATCTTTGGTCACACCGCCTTTCTGACGAGCCTCACCTTCTTTTGAGCAAGTTGAAAAGAATATGTGGAAACCCTAGATTTTAGGCATTAGTAGATCTGGCTCAATATATGTGAAACAGACAGAAGTCAGTTTTTATCAGTAGTGGAGAACATAAATACATATTTAAGTAAGTAATAAAACAACCATCTAATAAGACTGTGCATGCTATAAAATGAACTAGGAACAAATATTTGCTACTTTTTTGTACAGTTTAAAACTGTAAACACAACAAAACAACTTTAGCAACTATACATTAATTTGTGTTTAACTGCAGTTTTCCATTAACTGTTCAAATGTCCCAGTCATTAGCTTATGTAATACAAACAGAAGGATAAAAGCATTCTGAACAGTGGGCTGTTTCCTGTTTCTCATTTCGAGTTTCAAATGTAGCCAAGAATAAAGGAAACTGGTTCCTAGAAACAAACAAGGGCCTTTTATGCTTTACCTATCAGCAGCTGATTTAGGTTCAGAGTTAAGGATCATTTCAGCAAGTGAGATTTTGTTTTGGGTTATTCATGGATTACAATTTAGAAGTAAAAATAAAAAGTCAATGCATTTATGATAAGAAATGCGTGAGTCTTTTTAAATTTGACAATCATACTAAGCTTCTAAAAATGCTGTTAAAAGCATACAATAAAATTGCATGGAAACTATAATTTCTGCATCTTCCAATTATATTCTTATATATTGGAACTTACTATTTTCATTTTATTGGATATTATAAATTTTTTTGCTGTTTTCTTAGTATTTTGTAAATGCTTTGTTTTACATGAAATCCACTAGTCAGTATGTATGTGGTAATGAAATATTTTAAATATCACCTTTATTAGACAAACTTATAGGTATTGTTAATGTGTGTTAGTACTAGACAAAGCTCACCCCTTTTTCTCATAGTGATCCAAATATGAAAAAATATCCTGAAATGGCATCTGAAGTATGGGGAGCGAGGGTGCTGTCCCTATCTAATACAGAAAGAGGATGCAGTTGCTGCACAAATGCAATCTATTTCTTCCTTTTTAACCAGTTCACCCATAGACTATAAACATCCGGGCGGTCAGGACTTATCTCTGATTAGACATTCAAAATGGCCATTCAGAGACCACAACTTATCGTGTAGGTGCTGAGTGGGAGGTTTTCTGTCAGTGACAGTAGGGCTCCTCATAGAGAGGGCAGGGATGGTTTTTCTTCATCCCTGCCTTTCCAAACTATCTGTACAAAATGTCTTATTTAAGAGCTATTACTCTTATTTTTCCATCGATACTGCTTAAATGGGCTGATGGGGTTTTCTTGCAATTCGAGCCATATTTTCTAATAGAATTATTTAGAGGTACATCTTGGGAAACACTGTAACAAATTCCCTTTTAGCGCTGCTTTATAGTATAGTAGATTTAACAGGTTACAGCAGCATTACTGGGTGCCAA
Source organism: Bufotes viridis (assembly GCA_033119425.1). Taxonomy (NCBI): domain Eukaryota; kingdom Metazoa; phylum Chordata; class Amphibia; order Anura; family Bufonidae; genus Bufotes; species Bufotes viridis. The sequence continues at coordinate 25,390 of JAKVIS010001300.1, forward strand.
CATTGCAAATTTAGCAGTTGTAAAAATTCAATAATAATGAAATAAGAGCATACTGACATATAACATTGGTCAGTTCAGTGGAAAGCAAGTGGTTAACTCCCTCAGGATACTGTAATTTTTAGTTGTCTTCATTTTCATTTATTTCACCTCTGTGTCCAAGAGCCATACGTTTTACATTTTTCTGTTCACGTAGCCATATGAAGGACAAGTTACATTTTATAAATGGCACCATTTAATTCCCCAAATTATGGTGAAAATGAAATTTTTTTATTTGTGGGGTGACCTTGAAAACAAAACGGTGTAATTATGCCTTGATTTTTGGAGTTTTGTTGTTATGGCATTCACTGTGTGACAAATGACATGACAGCCTTATTCTGTGGATTTATGCAGATTTATATAGTTTTTATAATTTTTATTACTTTTTTGCAATGACAGATTTTGATGGGTTTATATATTTCTGTGTAAAGAGTTGTGCGAGGGCTTGCTTTTTGTGGGGGAGAACTTTGGGGAGAACTTTAGATTTTACTGATGGCATTCTACGGTAGGTATGACTTTTTGATAAAGAAAAGGTGATAAAGAAAACAACAAATTTACCTTTTTCTGTAATGACATCCACAGTGCAAGATACATATTTTTAGATTTTAATCTTTGTCAATACCTATAATGGTTGATTAATGCCTATTATGTTTTATTATGTTGTAAGGGATCGTCTCTTATTCGGGGTCATTCTCACAGAATTATCTTCACAAACACCGGTTTCAGGTCCAAACAGTGCAATTTATTTGACACTCTTCAAAAACCGCATGGCATAAAACAAAAGCCTGCCCGTCTGGGCTCTACCTAAACATAATAAACATCATATCCCTAACTCGGCTATATGATAGCGTTCACACCAGGTGCGGCTTACCCCAGCCATACAATACTCCAGCCCTCAGGCTGTAACGAGTGCAGTACCTTTAGACGGGGTTGTGGTCTAGCAGTCCTCCTGACTCTGACCTTTCAACGCTTGTTCCCGGGCATCACCGAGTCCCCAAAGTCCAGGCTATTGCATAGCCTCTTGGCCCTCAGCCTTGCCTTGCTGAGACCACACTGACAGAGCCTCAACAGGCCTCTGTCTGCACACTCTCCAGAGTGAGAGACCCCACCCACTCACCCCTTTTTCTCATAGTGATCCAAATATGAAAAAATATCCTGAAATGGCATCTGAAGTATGGGGAGCGAGGGTGCTGTCCCTATCTAATACAGAAAGAGGATGCAGTTGCTGCACAAATGCAATCTATTTCTTCCTTTTTAACCAGTTCACCCATAGACTATAAACATCCGGGCGGTCAGGACTTATCTCTGATTAGACATTCAAAATGGCCATTCAGAGACCACAACTTATCGTGTAGGTGCTGAGTGGGAGGTTTTCTGTCAGTGACAGTAGGGCTCCTCATAGAGAGGGCAGGGATGGTTTTCTTCATCCCTGCCTTTCCAAACTATCTGTACAAAATGTCTTATTTAAGAGCTATTACTCTTATTTTTCCATCGATACTGCTTAAATGGGCTGATGGGGTTTTCTTGCAATTCGAGCCATATTTTCTAATAGAATTATTTAGAGGTACATCTTGGGAAACACTGTAACAAATTCCCTTTTAGCGCTGCTTTATAGTATAGTAGATTTAACAGGTTACAGCAGCATTACTGAGTGCCAACATTGCAATTTAGCAGTTGTAAAAATTCAATAATAATGAAATAAGAGCATACTGACATATAACATTGGTCAGTTCAGTGGAAAGCAAGTGGTTAACTCCCTCAGGATACTGTAATTTTTAGTTGTCTTCATTTTCATTTATTTCACCTCTGTGTCCAAGAGCCATACGTTTTACATTTTTCTGTTCACGTAGCCATATGAAGGACAAGTTACATTTTATAAATGGCACCATTTAATTCCCCAAATTATGGTGAAAATGAAATTTTTTTATTTGTGGGGTGACCTTGAAAACAAAACGGTGTAATTATGCCTTGATTTTTGGAGTTTTGTTGTTATGGCATTCACTGTGTGACAAATGACATGACAGCCTTATTCTGTGGATTTATGCAGATTTATATAGTTTTTATAATTTTTATTACTTTTTTGCAATGACAGATTTTGATGGGTTTATATATTTCTGTGTAAAGAGTTGTGCGAGGGCTTGCTTTTTGTGGGGGAGAACTTTGGGGAGAACTTTAGATTTTACTGATGGCATTCTACGGTAGGTATGACTTTTTGATAAAGAAAAGGTGATAAAGAAAACAACAAATTTACCTTTTTCTGTAATGACATCCACAGTGCAAGATACATATTTTTAGATTTTAATCTTTGTCAATACCTATAATGGCTGATTAATGCCTATTATGTTTTATTATGTTGTAAGGGATCGTCTCTTATTCGGGGTCATTCTCACAGAATTATCTTCACAAACACCGGGTTTCAGGTCCAAACAGTGCAATTTATTTGACACTCTTCAAACACCGCATGGCATAAAACAAAAGCCTGCCCGTCTGGGCTCTACCTAAACATAATAAACATCATATCCCTAACTCGGCTATATGATAGCGCTCACACCAGGTGCGGCTTACCCCAGCCATACAATACTCCAGCCCTCAGGCTGTAACGAGTGCAGTACCTTTAGACGGGGGTTGTGGTCTAGCAGTCCTCCTGACTCTGACCTTTCAACGCTTGTTCCCGGGCATCACCGAGTCCCCCAAAGTCCAGGCTATTGCATAGCCTCTTGGCCCCTCAGCCTTGCCTTGCTGAGACCACACTGACAGAGCCTCAACAGGCCTCTGTCTGCACACTCTCCAGAGTGAGAGACCCCACCCATGTCCAACAAGAGGATTAAATAGCATCCCTGGACATGGGCATTGTCCAAAATCCCGGACTGGAACAAGGGGAACAGGCACCCACCCAGCACATTGCCTGTTCCCAGTAAAAGCCCGCCCTGGACTAGCTGGAGCCAGCTAGCTTAGTTATCTTGGTGTCCACCAACCAACTTAGTGGCCACCTATATCTAGACTAGGGCCTTTACTTCACCAAGGCCGGGCCCCTTGGTGACACGCTCCTGGTGCAAACAACACCTCTTGTTCATGCTTCCCGGGACTTTGCTACACCTCTCCTATTCACATTGCCACAATGTGTTTCACCGCAGAGGATAAGAGAGCTCCCTTGCTCTGTTTAAAAGCCCAAATGTCGCAGTAACTATTGACTTCAGCATCTGAGGGGTTAAATTACTTGAATCGGAGCTATCTCCAATCTTGGCCATTTTGGTTAGTAGTCAGATGTATTACACAGCAGGCACTAGTCACCTATAAAGCAGAATCAGCCCATTACCCAGCAGACTTGCCATTATGTTAGCAGTTGTGAAAAGGTTAAATGGTACTTTGAAACATATTGCCATAGGGGACAACCCTGACTCAACAATCCCTTCCATCTGAGTATTTCAGCAGTGTGGTACCAGTGACAGTGGGCTGCAGGGAGTGATTACCTCCTAGGTCAACAGGAGCTTATAGGCTGCTATGATAACAGGGCTAGATGGAGTTACAACTAGAGATGAACTAATTTTTCAAAATCGCTTCAATAACTAACAGGCACTCGAGCATCGCGATGCTCGGCACATTGCGGGAGGTAATGGCACGCACTGTAATGCAGTAGCCATGTTGGCTACTGGCATTACAATGATTGGCTGGCCATAACGCATCATCGGGTGCTATATAGCACATGTTCGGCTGAGTCTTAGTCAGGGAGAGCTGGAGAGTAGAAGGGAGAGATAGTGTAGGAGTGAAATAGGAATATTTTAGCTTTTATACTGGTTATAGACCCAAAAGTCCTTTGAAGGACTATTGTGTGTGGCAGCAATATATATATATATATATATATATATATATATATAGTCGCTCAGAGATGACGCAGCACTCCAATGCAGGTAAAGGTGACCCAATTTTATTCCAAAGCTACGTTTCTGCCTTCTCAATGAGGCCTTTGTCAAGCAATACAAACAGTGTCAATTTCAAACTTAAATACCCCTAATCGGGGTCATGTGACGTGGGCATGACCAAAATGACATCACTACAATAACACATGTTTTCTACACATGATCAGAAGTGCATAGAAGTGTAATAAACAATCAGAGTATGCATCCGCATTCATTAGAGGTGCTGTGTTGATACAAAAAAATGTAAAAAGTTCAAACAAGTGTCCATAAAGTGTCCAAAGTGAACAATCCACTGTGCCACTGTAGAGCAGGTGCACCTCATACAAGGCCCCGCACCTATGGGGCGAGTGCTAGTTAAAAACATTATGTTGCAGCCTACCCTGGTGGATCCGGATACATCGCATTGACACGGCGGCGTCTTCTCCTGCTTGATGCGCATGCACGGGAAAACATCTCCCATCGCAGGCCAGGGGAAGCGTCCGTTGGCATGGTGACTCACCCACGTGATCAGGGTGACGTCAGCCAAACGGCGCTCCCTCGGTCCAGGGAGGAGTTAGAGGTGGAGTGTCCAATACAAGGAAAGGTTTGTGGTTCCCATAGCAATCGTGTGCCACAGCAGGGCGGAGCGTGTCTCGGCCCTTTCATGTAGCTTACGCCGGTGGTGGCTTTCATGTCCGGTGCCATGGGCGAATCCGTCGCTCGAACGGCACCGAAAACGGTCCCCGGTCCCGGCACCGATCACCGTGGCTGTCTGACGCCCACAACCACATCATGGAGTAGGGCGCCATGTTGCCATGGCAACGCTCACCCATAGTCACCCAGAATACTTGTCGCCAACCCCTCATTCGGCATATTGGTAACCAAAGTAGAAAAAATAAAATAAAGTATCCAATAACTAAATCCAAATGTATAGATCATGCATGCAACCACTTAGGTAAATAACACTTCATCCGTGTATCCTAGGCCTGTATGGCCAAATCCATGTAATGCGATGTTCCGGGTCCACTAAGGGCACTGCTGCGTTGTAACAAAGGTCTCTAATCTAGAGGAAAGGAAAAAATAAAAAAATCATCAGTTTCATAGTAGATTGACACTGTAGCAAAGTTATACACCAGACAATCCAGAGAAGAACACAAGGGGGACCCGGTCAGCAATAGCCTACATATAAAACAAAGAGACATTGTATTCGGTATTCAATCCTGCGGGTTTCAATGTCCCAAGCCGGTGAATCCACCTAACCTCCCGTTGTTTAAGTAATTTCTCTCTATTGCCCCCTCTTTTAAGGGGAATGAAGTCAATAATACGAAACTTCAGCTCAGATTCCCTGTGTTTCAACTCAGTAAAGTGTTTTGACACAGGTAAATCTTTTCTTTGTTGTCTTATAGTATAGCGGTGATAGTTGAATCGCGTTTTGAAATCTAGCGTAGTCTCTCCTATATACCAGAGATCACAGGGGCAAGATAACAAGTAGATAACAAAGGAGCTATCGCAGGTCAGATAGTGTCTAATGTCATACATCTCCCTTGTCACTGGGTGAGTAAACTGGTTCCCTTTGATCATCTGTTTACAATTGATACAATTCAAGCACGGGTAGCAGCCCACCCGTCTAGATCCAAAAATGTCTGCACTTTGCCTGGCTTGGAAACCTCTGCCTTCACCAGTTTATCCCGGAGGTTTTAGACCTCCTATAAACACAGAGTGGAGGGTTATGGAACTCAGCAATATCTGGCAGATTGCTTTTAAGTATATGCCAGTGTTTCCGAACGATACCTGCAATCTCGGGACTTCTAGGAGTGTAGGTAGTGATAAACTTAATGCGTTCCATTGTGGTTTTCTCTGTTTGTCTATCCTGTCCCAGTTCCTTAAGATGTTTCCGTACCAGGGAATGTGGATAGCCTCTATCAGTAAATTTCCTGGCCATCTCTGTCAATCTCTGTTGTCTCTGCTGTGTATCTTTAACTATGCGAGATACTCTAAGGAGTTGACTCTTAGGGAGCGAACGCACCATACTCCTGGGGTGACAGCTCTCATATTTAAGTAAGTTGTTGCAATCAGTAGGTTTAATATACAAATCGGTCGAAAGACCCGTCCACACACAGTGACTAAAGTGTCCAAAAATTGAACTTTCAGAGGTGAGTGTGTCAGTGTAAACTGAATGTCGGATCAAGATTATTGAGAAATGTATGGAATTCAAGCAATAACGGTTCAGGGCCCTCCCAGGCGACGAACACGTCGTCGATGTATCGCCACCACCCCCGCACGTGGCGGAAGTGGTGGGATACATAGACATGCTCCTCCTCAAGGGAGGCCATGAACACGTTAGCGTAAGTCGGCGCCATATTAGAACCCATCGCGGTTCCGCGTAGTGAAGATAATAATCTTCACGAAACACAAAATAGTTGTATCTGAGCACGATATTCAGAAGGTCAAGTATAAATTCCTTACATGCAGGAGTATATCCTGCTGAGATTAGGCATTTCCTCACAGCCTCTACACCCCTATCGTGATCAATAGAGGTGTAGAGACTGACCACGTCGAACGATGCCAGAATGGTATCAGAGGTGACACTTATTTCAGAAATTTTGTTCAAAAAATCACCTGTATCTACGTATGTATGAACGTGATGAGTTGGCATAATGTCTTAAAATTTTATCAAGGAAAATAGATATGTTGGAGAAAATTGAGTCCCTACTGGACACTATGGGCCTGCCCGGTGGATCTATCAGGGACTTGTGAATTTTAGGCAGTACATACAAGATTGGAGTTCTAGGGTGTGCGTTTAATAGAAAGGTGAATAGTTGTTTATCAATAATGTCTGCCTTAATTGCTTTTTCCAAGATACCTGTGATTATTTTGAGAATTTCAAACTTCGGGTCATGGGACAATTTTCTATATATCACTCTATCAGACAATTGTCTCTCAATCTCTGCACAATATTTGGAGGAGTCCATCACCACAACAGATCCCCCTTTATCGGCAGGTTTCACCGTGAGGGAGCTGTTGGCCATGATCTCCTCCAATGCTGTCATTTCACCAGATGTCATGTTAGGTGCAATCAGTATGTCCGGATCACTTGTCAGTTTATATGCCCGGATATCAAGTTCAACTGCAGTTTTAAAAGCATCCACTGCCGGGCATTTGACCGGAGGGTTGAAGTTACTCTTAACCCTCAGGTCAACCTTGTCTAAAGTCAGTTCACTAACTGTGGTAGACTCAGCCGGTGTCCCAACCACCGAATGCTGAGAAAACCACACTTTCAATTTCACATTGCGAAGTAGTTGGTTAAAGTCAAGATCAAACTGGAACCAGTCTATTTTAGATGTGGGACAAAATGTTAGACCCTTAGACAACAAGTCCATTTGTAATGGTGTAAGTGAGGAAGAGGAAATATTTACCACATTTGGTTTTTCCTCCGAGCAGTCCGATTCTTGTTGTATCCTGGTTCTTGGGGTTTTACGCCATCTGTGTTGCCGTCTTCCTCCCTGCCTGGATCTTTTGGCGCACTGGGTGTGGATAAAAAAGGCTCATCTAAGTTGTGGGATCTCTGAACCGCAGTGTTGTTCCTCTCCTGTCGTTCTTTGCTTTAACAGATGGACAACTAAAACAAAGAACGACAGGAGAGGAACAACACTGCGGTTCAGAGATCCCACAACCTAGATGAGCCTTTTATCCACACCCAGTGCGCCAAAAGATCCAGGCGGGGAGGAAGACGGCAACACAGATGGCGAAACCCTAAGAACCACGGTATACAACAAGAATCGGACTGCTCGGAGGAAAACCAAAATGTGGCAAATATTTCCTCCTCACTTACACCATTACAAATGGACTTGTTGTCTAAGGGTCTGGACATTTTGTCCCACATCTAAAATAGACTGGTTCCAGTTTGATCTTGACTTTAACCAACTGCTCTCGCAATGTGAAGTGTCAGTGTGGTTCTCAGCATTCGGTGGCTGGGCACACTGGCTGAGTCTACCACAGCTAGTGAGCTGGCTCTTTAGGCGAGGCTGACCTGAGGGGCTGGAAGCAGTCTCTCAACCTCCGGCCAAATGCCCGGCAGTGGATGCTTTTAAGACTGCGGTTGAACTTGATATCCGGGCGCTCTCATCTGACAGAGTGGTCCTGACATACTGATTGCACCTAATGCTGACATCTGGTGAATGGCGGCATCGAGGAGATCATACAACAGCTCGCGACGGAAACTCGTCGATAAAGGGGGATGCTGTTGTGGTGATGACTCCTCCAACTGTTGTGCAGAGGTTGAGACAATTGTCTGAGAGAGCGACATATAGAAATTGTCCCCATGACCCAAGTTTGAAATTCTCAAAACAATCGCAGGTATCTTGGAAAAGGCAATTAAGGCAGACTGTTGGCGAACAACTATCTCACCTTTCTGCTTGAACCACACCCTAGAACTCCAATCTTGTATGTACTGTCTAAAATGCCTACAAGTCCCCTTTGACATGTCCACGGGCAGGCCCATATGTCCAGCAGGGACTCCACCTTTCTCCAGCGTACTCATTTTCGCTTGATGGAATGCTGAGACATTATGCCGACTCATCGCGCTCATACATACGAGATACAGGTGATTTTTTGAACAAAATTTCTGAAATAAGTGATCGCCTCTGATAACGTTCTGAAGCATCGGTCGGCGTGGTCAGTCTCTACACCTCTATTGACTGGGCTGATGGGGTGTAGAGGCTGTGAGAAGTGCTCTAATCTCTGGCAGGATATACCGTCCTGCATGCAAGGAATTTGTACTTGACCTTCTGGAATACCGCGTGCTCAGAGGCAACTATTTTGTGTTTCGCTGAAGATTATTATCTGCACCACGCCGGTTCCGCTGGTGGGTATCTTACAGTGGTTCGCCGACTGTACGCTGGCGCCGTCTACGCCTTGAGCGGGGAGAACATGTTCTGCGATCCCGCCACGCTGCGCCACGCGGTGGATGGCGATACATCGACGACGTTGCTCCGTCGCCTGGGAGGGCCCTGAACTGCTGTTGCTCGAATGCCGAGCACTTCCATCACAATTTTGATCTCGACGTTTTAGCGTTGGGTACTGACGCTCACTTGAAAGTTCAGTTTTTTGGACACCTCAGTCACTGTGTGGACGGGTCTTCGACCGATTGTATATTAAACTTGCTGATTGCAACGGCTTGCTTCAATATGAGAGCTGGGCGACTCAGGCGCATGGTGCGTCGCTTCCTAAGAGTCAATTCCTAGAGATCTCGCGACAGTCAAAGATACACAGCAGAGACAACAGAGACTGGGACAGAGATGGCTGGTAAATTTAATTGATAGAGGCCATCCACATTCCCTGGTGCGGAAACATCTTAAGGAACTGGGACAGGAGTGGAGCCAAACAGAGAGAAGCTACAATGGAACGCATTAGTTTATCACTGCCTGCACTCGTGAAGTCCCGTAGACTGCAGGCTATCGCTCGAAACTCTGGCATCTACTCAAAGCAACCCGCTAGATAATGGTTCCACCCTCCACTCTGAGTTTATAGGAGGTCTAAAACCTCCGGGATAAACTGTGAAGGCAGAAGGTTTCAAGCCAGGCAAAAGTGCAGGCATTTTTGAATCTAGACGGGCGGGCTGCTACCCGCGCTTGAGTTGTATCACCTGTAAACAGATGTCAAAGGGAACCAGTTTACTCACTCGGTGACAAGGGAGATGTATGGCACTAGACACTGTACTGACTCTGCGAATAGCTCCTGTTGATCCTCTGCTGCTATCTTTGCCCCTGTGATCTCTGGTGCTATGAGGAGAGACTACGCTGGGCTCAAGCCTGCGATCCAACCATCACCGCTATACTATAAGACAGCAAAGAAAGATTGCACCTGTGCCAGAACACTCACTGGAGCTGGACAGCTCAGGGAAGTCTGGAGCTGAAGCTCTGCATCATTGACTTCATTCCTCTCATAAGGGGGGCAAGCAGAGAGAAATTACGCCACAACGGGAGGCTAGGTGGATTCACCCGGCTTGGGACATTGAGACCCGCAGAGATTGAGCTGCTGGCTACAATGTCTCTTGTGTTTATATGTAGGTTATTGTTGACTGGGTCCCCTTGTGTTCTTCTCTCTGAATTGTCTGGTGTCCTAACTTTTGCTACAGTGTCAATCTACTATGAAACTGATGATTTTATTTTTCCTTCTCTCAGATTAGAGACCTTGTTACACCCAGCAGTGCCCTTAGTGGACCTTTTGAACATCAGATTACATGAATTTGGCCATACGAAACCTGGTAGCGGATGTGTTATTTAAGTGATGCGTATGATCTACCGACTGGTTTAGTATGAATGCTGGCTCCTGGCCACTGCTGGTACCAGCTATGCTGAGTGAGGTTGGCGACAAGCCTTCTGGTGACTATCGATGGCGTGCCATGGCTGGCATGCCTACCATGATAATGATGAGAGGCGTCGAACGCCGCGTCGTGCGGGCGGGCATTTCCGTGCCGTTGACGACTGCCAATACCGGACATAGGCGGGTGCTCCGCTATAAACCTTTCACGAACCTCCCTCCTCCCTGGACGAAAGGCTGGTTGCTGACGTCACCAGTCACGGCTCTATGCTGGGCACTCTGGCTGCGATGAGGCGATGTTTTCCGTGCATGCTTCCGCCGTCTCCTCAGGCTATCCCAGTCCTCAGGGGCAGGCTACAACATATGGCACAGCTGCACAAGCCCCACTAGATGCGAGTTTGCCTGAAGTGCGCCTGCTCTACAGTTTGATGGTGTTCACTGTTTATGAACTGTTGGCTTTACATTTTGGATCTTTGGCACCTGTGAATGTGGATGCCTCTGTAGTTATGGCATTATCACATAGCATGTGTTGTATGTGATGTTTGGTCACGCCCGTCACATGACCCATTAAGTATTTAAGATTTAGTGACACTGTTTGTAACAACGACAAACCTCGTGAAAGGCAGAAATAACAGGAAAAAAAAACAGGTCTACCCATTAATCTTGCCTCATCTCTGAGCGACTATTTAACAAGGAAAATTGTCCGTTTTCGGAGGAATTGCACCCATCGCATACAGTACTGCTTCATTTACGGCATTTGTATATATATATATATATTTTAGTGCAACCTGTGCTAAATTGCTAATACTTGATAGAGACCC
>JAKVIS010001301.1:0-36442 GCA_033119425.1 Bufotes viridis
GCGCCAAGGAGGTCAACCCGACCGCCCAGGACGCAATCTCGCGTGAGGCGGTCGGGAAAGAGGTTAAGGAGGCTACTTTATCTGTCAGTCGCCAGGACTACGGGATTAACAACATCATTCCACTGATTCATATCCTGGAAAAGATGCTGGTAAATCTGGCTGGTCAGGGGACTGGAGATGTGGCAGCCTACATCTCATGGCCACATGAGCTCTGTGCGGGCTGAACTGGAGGAGGAGGACATTGGAGCACAAGCAATGTGTAGCGAAATGGGTGTTTTTCTACACAGGTGACAGGAGAGAAGGAGCAGGAGCAGCCAGAGGAGCAAGAGGGAGATAAGGAAGACAAGGCAGATGACCCAGGCACACTGTGGCAGTATGCAGTGAAGATGGAGGAAGAGAGTCCCTCCGAGTCACTTGCGCAAATAGCCTGATGCATGCTCACTTGCTTGTGTAGTGACAGCCGAATTGTCACCATTCGCTGAGAGGGATGACTACTGGCTCTCCACCATGTTAGACCCTCACTACTGGTCCAAAATGAGGGAGGACAAACTGAACTACTATAGAGACATCCTATGTAGTCAGCTGGCCACTGCCTATCTGCGCTCCCGTCCATCCTACTCAACAGCAGCTAGACATAGAGCAGAACCTGAACCAGCAGGTGGTGGCATACTTGGAGTGCACCCCTGCCACCCGTCATCAAAGATTCTCTGTACTACTGGGCAGCAAAACTGGATTTGTGGTCGCAACTGGCCCAGTTTGTCCTGGAAAAGCTGTCCTTCCCTGCCATCAGATCAGGTGTTTAGTGCCGCGGGGACATAGATACACCAAGGAGAACTCGCCTGTCCACCCAAAAATGTGGAGAGACTCACCTTTGTCAAGATGAATCAGGCGTGGATCAGCCAGGATTTCCCCCACCAATGCCTGATGCATCAGATTAGATCATCTATGCTGCCTCACCCAAACATTGCCAAATAGACCGGTTTCTTCTGGCTGCCTCAGCTACTATTCTGATGCTGCCACCCGCCTGATGCCACATATCTGATGTCAAGTGCTCCTTCTTACACCTACCACCGTCAGCAGGTGCTATTATTACCACCCACCTCCCCACTCTGTCACCGGGTTACTCTGTGGTCTACTCATGCTGCTGCCACCTCCACACTATGTCACTGGGCCACTCTGTGGCCTCCTCATGCTGCTGCTGCCACCTCCACACTCTGTCATTGTGCCACTCTGTGGCCTCTTCATGCTGTTGCTGCTGCCACCTCACCTCATGCTGTTTCTCAACCATTTATTTGACCCTTCTGATCTGTCAGAAAGAAGGAAAAATGAGATACACAACAGATCCTGTCTGTGTAGCAGCTATAAGGCCTGTATGGGCCGTTCAGAATTGGCTTATGATTTGATAGCCAAAAGCAGGAGTGGGTACAAAACACAGAAGACATGCAAATATTCCATTCCCGTGCCATCTCTGTTTTAGATCCACTCCTTTTTTTTTGGCATTACCAATACTGATGGATTACTAACAAATGCTGACCTAGTTAAGGCGGATGCTCAACATATAGGATCTGTTTTTTGGGGGTTATTGTTCTGACGGATCAGAGGAAGGGCAAAATAATCAGTGACATCAACACAAACTTACTGCTGACACCTCTCCACTCTGTCGGTAGGGGGTGGTACTTGTATAATCATTTAATAGAACAGGTTCTGTAGACATCTATGCGAAATCAACTGACAACGGTGTAAAAGAAGTGCGCTTCTTCTTGATGCTAACATCGACCTGTAAGGCTGAGTTCATATTTGAGTTATTTGGTCAGTTTGGGCCAGTCTGCCCAAATAAGTGAAGTGTGCAGTGATTCTAAGAGCGGCACTGTCATCTGCGTGTCATACTGACTCACAGTATTGTTTCACTACCAGAGCACACTCCCTATGCGTGTTACTGCAAGGCACAGTGTTCTACACCACTATACAGGCTCTCTGCAGCCAGGAAATAGCTGTTTTTAATGCAATTCGCTGCAAATAAATTTGTATTGAATCAAATTGTTTCGGAAAATTTGGCGTAACAGGCCGAATCGAATTTTTACAAAATTTGCTCATCTCTATTTAGCGACATGCACAAGAATAGTATCTGTCATTAATGGTAATTTCTGTTGTGGGAGATTTTATTTTTCTAACACTTCCACCAAGACTACAGTGTACATTAATAGAGACACAAAGCATAATTTCTATTGCTAGATAATCGTATAAGCATTTTCCATGTCAATCTTGTTTCCTTTCTATACATCTGTTCTGTGATATTTATCCTAGGTTTATTTTTAACTTTTACATCCAAGGAGCAATTAAGCAGAATGGTGGCATGTGCCTACCTTATATTAGAAGTTGTCAAAATATGTCACGGTGTAACTGAATTAATTAATATCTAATCAATGCACAGTTCTAAAGGTCACTCCCAGTGAGACCTGCCGGGTGCTGATGGAATCTGAATTGACTTTGTGTTATATTGTGCACTGTCAAGGTCCTACCACTTTGCTCCTTTGTTCAGAAAAGTGGCATAGCTTGCTTTTACAGTGAAATACAAGCCTATAGATGGATGAAAATATATAAAAAGAAATATAAGTAATGAGCTTATAAGGCAGGTGAAGCATTAAATTAGTGAGTCTGTGCCAAACATTAAAGGGCCAGCATGCAAACATCCTAATACACACCAGCTAGTGGCTGGCAACCTGGGGTGCTTAAAGAGGTACTCCAGGAATTAAAATAAAAATACTTAAATATTATTTTATTATAAATATATTCCAAAATACCTTTAATTAGTTATAATAGCTTGTTTTGGCTATGGAGCAATCATTAGGAGAAATAAAATGGCCGCCATCCTATCAGTACACACAAAACCTGTCCTAATCAAACAGGAGGACAAGTTACTTCACCACAATGAGCCATAGTGCTGCCTCCTCTCTCTGCTCAGCTTGTCAGGAATCATGATCCTGAATACAGGTGAATCTCTGTGGGAATGAATATGATGAGGAGACATAAGAGGAGTGTGAGGTGTGGCTACTTAGCAGCAGCACTTGTATGCAGCATCCAATACCACAGCAACATATTACCACATATCCACAACCTGTCCTGTCTGTTCTCTCTGTACTTCATGTCTCCTCATGAACTAAATTCCCCAGAGATTCAGCTAAAGTTCTTATCATCTGTATCCAGGATCATAATCCCTGACAAATAGGAGAGGAGGAGGAGGAGCGCTTTACCTCAGTGTTGTAAAGTAACTTGTCCTCATGTGTGATCAGGACAGGTTTTGTGTGAACTAATGGGACAGCGGCCATTTTGTTTCCCTGATAACTGCTCCCCAGACAAAACGAGCCGTTATAAATAATGAAAGGTATTTGAGAATATATTTATAATAAAGTAATATTTAAGTATTTTCATTTTCTTAATTCCGGGAGAACACCTTTAATGCACCATCCTCCATAAGAAGCTGACTGAACAATAAGTTGTTTTTCATTACTATCCTGCAAAAATGTCCTGTTTATTGTTCATATTTGCTTAATGCTTGTGTACTGACTTCTGCCTGTTTTCCTAGATTTGACCTTTCGTTGTCTGACCTGACCTCATTTCCATACTGACCATGAGCTCACCACCATGACCTTGCACTGCCTCTCAGATTTCACATACTCTGCCAGCCCTGACCTTGGCCTGTCCCTGACTATGGCTTTGCTTGATCACTCAGTGCACCCCACCAGTGTCTCTTGACCCCTGTGGGTAAAACAGAGACTACTCCAGGAGGAAGCAGCCTGGTGGTTATCCTGTAGTGAAGTCCAAGACTGGTCCAAGGTAGCATTCCTGTTTTCCCTCCTTTCCGGTGAAGCACTCACCTCAGCCACTCCTCTCTGGGGAAAGAAGTGACCCCCTGGCTTATGATTAGAGATGAGCGAATTTCTCAAAAATTAAATTCGGTCTGTTCGACAAATTTTTCGATCCGAATTTATTTGTGATGAATCGCTTTTGCAGGGAGCCTGAATAGTGGTGTAGAACACTGTGCCTTGCAGTAACATGCATAGGGAGTCTGCTGTGGTAGTGAAACAATACTGTGAGTCAATATGACATGCAGATGACAGGCGTCGCTCTTAGAATCACTGCACACTTAACTTCTTTGGGCAGTTACGGGGCCAAAACTGACCAACTAACTGAAGTGTGAACTCAGCCTTACAGGTCAATGTTCATCAAGAAGAAGACACTCCTTTTTCACCATTGTCTACAGAACCTGTTTAATTACATGCTTATACAAGTAGAGCGCCCTGACAGAGTGGGAGAGGGTGTCAACAGTAAGTTTGTGTTGACATCACTGATTATTTTGCCCTTCCTCTGATCCTGTCAGAACAATAACCCCCAAAAACTGATCCTGTCTGTTGAGCATCCACCTTCACTCTGTCAGTATTTGGTCAGTAATCCATCAGTATTGCTAAAGCCAAAAACAAAACAGGAGTGGATCCAAAACAGAGATGACAAGTGAATGGAATATTTGCATGTCTTCTGTGTTTTGTACCTACTCTCGCTTTTGGCTACCAAATCATAAGCCAATTCAGGAGGGGACCATGTCATTTAGGCCTTACAGCTTCTATATAGACAGGAACCATTGTGATTCTCATTTTTCCTTGCTTCTGACACATCAGAAGAAGGGTCAAATAAATGATGATGTCAACCAGGCCAAAAAGGCAAAATAGTCACCTTCTGTTCTACATATGTGTGCAGGGCTGGTACTGCCTTTTCGCAAAGAAATGACGGCTTGGGACTCTCCACCTCGGCTTGGCACAAGCCATTAGTTCTCTGAAAGGTGCAGAGTCCACCACTTGGAAAGGGAGGGACTGCAACACCAGCAACTTGCCCAGTAGTATGTTCAGCTTCTGTACCATTAGATGAGTGCACCCATACAGTTGTCTCTTGGCAATCCCTTCAGTGATTTATTGCTGATGGAATGACTGACGAGGAATGGGAGGAGGTGCAGTATACGGGCACTTTAATACCCGCTTACCACCAATCTGTTATGTTCCTTTAAGTGTTTCATATAATTGCCTGCAGCAATGTGAGGGTTGTGATGTAGGTGTTAGACCACTAGGGGAACTGGTGAGCAGGGATGTATATATAGCTAGGCCAAGGCAGGCTAGTGTTAGTGCAGACCCTGGAGTCTGTGAAGGCCACATGTCTCAGGCCTAAGCAAGTCAGCAGAAGTCAAGCAGAGGCAATCCCTAGAGCAAGAGGTACTGAAATGTCAAGAGGAGGTACACTGTCTACTGGAGATTCAAGGATATAAGCCAGAAGTAGGGCATTGGGGCCTTGAAGATTAATTGCCAGTCAGGACAAGTCAGGAAGAAAGTAAGGTTCTCCTGCATTTCAAAGTCCTGTTATTTTACCCTCTACTTTACCTTGCTGGATGTAAGCCTGCTGTAACTGCGACTGTATAAAAGTCTATTGTCTGCAACAAGAACTGTTGTAAGAGGTTGCCTGCTGTATTTCCACTGTTTTCAGTAAAGTTGGAATTCTGTTTTCAAGCTACAAGTCTGCACCTCCATTATTCCTACTATAAATACGGTGTGCCACCGTTTACTGGCACTGGCGTCACGAAACATCAGGGACTTAGCCATAGGCACGTTAAACTACAACACCAAGGGCACCTCACCTTGCACCTGGCTGTGTCCCTTCAAGAACCCAGAGAGTGCCCCAGAGGAACAGCGTGCCGGCCTCTCCATCACTGGCATTCCCAGGTCAGTCCCACACATTGCCCTGACTTGGGGATGCTACATTTTAGCGTCACGAACAGGATACGCACGTTTACTGGACTGTGAACAAAAACGTGAACTTTGTGCCTTAACCAGTTTGCCAAGTGACAAAACGCCTGTTTATTTGAAGTAAACTTTGCGGACTTAAAACGTACAGAAAAGTGTCCCAAAACCTCTAAAAGCGCTGTGCAGTGTTGCGCTATCAAGAGGAAGAAAATCGCCACTTCAAAGTGTGTTTTTGTGGACTTTTTATCATCCTGCTTGCTGTCACTGAATTGATGCATCATGGCGCCCAAGATGGCCGCCTGAACTGTGGACTTATCTACTGCGCCATCACCACTCATTGCTGGCGGGAAAACTTAGCGCCAAACTCTGCAGCGTCACCACCCTATTCAAATTTCCCAAGCTGGACTCCACCTACCTTGGACTTGGAAGAACGCAGACGCTGTTCCCCGTCGGAGCAAGTCCGAAGCTCCGCCCTCCGGCCCGACGTCCTCGCGGGAAGGGACGCTGCGCAAGGGATTCCCGAAGACGTCCTTCCGGATCTCGCGAGATTTGGACCGCCTGCACCGGAGTAAGTACAAACTCCTGGGTGAAATAATTCCATACCGGAGAGGGGTCACCTGGTTAGTGAGGCCCAAAAAGGGGATATCGGACTCTTTCCACCGATTGCACTCACCGGCCAGTAACCCCGCCAGCGACATCGGACCTGTCGCTACCTCTTAAAGGGACCGCACAACCAATTAATCTGCATCATGTCGGACTCAGAAGTAGCAGAGCAGCCTGCCCCCAGGGAGCCAGTGGCCACCAACGGTATTGCGCCTGCCAACATGATGCCGCTGACGATGCCATACTACTTTGGGGCCCCATGGTTTCCCCGTTATGCCGGGAGGCTCATAATTTAAAAGACTTCCAAGACAAAATCCTGGCTCTGTTCCGGCTCTATCCTATCAATCCGGAGCAGCAAATGGAGATTCTGTTAGCCCAGTTGGAAGGAGCGGCCCGTCGTGAGGTCATGTCCTGGCCCAGTTCTGAGAGGAGTACCATAGAGCAGATCTTTGACCGCCTCAGCACTACCTTTGAAGTCAGGACGGTGTCTGAAATAAAGATGCGCTTCTTCAGTAAGAAACAAAAGCCTGGTGAGTCACTCCGTGATTTTGCTTTATCCCTCCAAGAGGCCTGGAGGGCCAGCCATTCATATAGACCCTAGAGAGGTTGACACCCAGGATCAAACTCTGAGAGAACAATTTATTGCGGGTGTGAATAGCGAATCTTTAAAAACTCAATTGAAAATGTTGTCGGCTCAGCACCCTAGCAGTATTTTCCTGGACTTTAAAGAACTGGCCATTAGTATTCTGGGACAACATCTGCCAACGGAACCAGTGGCCCATCCCGAACCTTCTGTCCGTAATCCTAAGCTGACGGATGCCAGCCTGCCAGGGGCCAGCCAAGCCGCCCAGACTCCAGTTCCTGATACAGTAGCTGCTCTGATGGAACAGGTCAATTACCTCACTAAGAGCCTGGAAAAAGTCTGCAGGAAACTGGAAGAGTGGGAGAAACCCTTAATGCTGGAAGATGAACTCCTTCTACCTCAAAGCCTGGCCCCCTGCGTATCAAGAAGTTTATCCCAGAGATCCTGGAAGACGTTCAAGTGACCGGTTTAGGAACCGCAAGCGGCCTTCCTGTAACTACTGCAAGAAGTTGGGTCATACTGAATCTACTTGCTGGCAGTTAAGCGGGTCACCCTCGAGGCTGAGGACCGCCCTCGGGAGGTAGAACAACAGGTCCAAGGGATCCAAACTGGATGCCCCGTTATGTGGGGTCCCGTCCCAAAATAAACGTCCGGATCAATGGAGTGCCTTTTGAAGCGTTGTTGGACACTGGATCTCAAGTCACCACTATTCAGCAGTCCACCTTTAATCAGTTCTGGAGTTCCAGCCTGCTTACCCAGCCACCTGAGTCCTGGCTGGAGATAATTGCAAGCAATGGTAAGCCCATAAAAGTCCATGGATACTGGGAACCCACTCTCCAGGTGGGAGAAGCCACTTTACCACAGCAAGGAGTGATCGTGGTACAAACCGGGGATAAAGGGGTCACCCTGTGATTGTTGGGACTAATGTTTTCAAAAATTGCTACCCTGAGGTACTTGAAGCTCTCCATCAGTCCCTGCCTGCAGCTTCCTCTGCTTCCAAGAAGGTCCTCCAAAAGACTATCAGCGTATTGTGTGCTCAGCAGAGGTTTGCAAATGAAAAAGGAGAGATCTGCACCGCCAGGATCCGTGATAATAGGCCAGTGACTCTACCTCCAAACTCCCAAACCCTCCTGTGGTGCCGTGCTGTCCTGGGAGTCCAGGGCCAAGACTATCCGGCCCTGGTGGAACCTGTCCAGATGGAGAACTACCCATATGTGAGAGCTGCCAAGTGCCTGGCGACCGTCTCCCAAGGTAAAGTACCTGTCCGTCTGATTAACCTCAGCGATCATCCTGCTGTGCTTACTAAGCACTGTCCTGTTGCCCAGCTTTCCCAGGTATCCTTCCAGGATGTCATCCGCCTGCCTGTCACCGAGAAGCCACCAGCTGCCACTCGAGGACCTCTTCCTGCGGACGACTCTCCAGTGCCCTGGTGGAAGGAACTCCATGTCGGGACGAAGCTACCCCGCAACATCAACTAGAGGGACTCCTGAACCTAGTAAAGCAACACCATCAAGCCTTCAGTAAGCATGCAACGGACTATGGAGAGGTCAGTGTCATCCAACACACCATACCCACTGGCTCTCATCCTCCCATTAAAGAGAGGTATAGACCCATACCACCAACTTCATACCAAACTGTTAAAGAGATGATCCAAGAAATGAAAGACTCAAACGTAATCCGGGACAGTCGTAGTCCCTGGGCTGCCCCCTGGTTTTAGTAAAAAGAAAGATGGTGGCATCCGGTTTTGTGTAGACTATAGAAAGATAAATCAGATCACTCACAAAGATGCTTATCCATTGCCACGTATTGAGGAGTCTCTAACTGCTCTAGGCTCCTCCGCCTATTTCTCCACCTTAGATTTAACCAGCGGATATTGGCAAGTGCCCATGGCCCCTGAGGATAGGGAAAAGACTGCTTTCACCACCCCTATGGGCCTGTTTGAATTTAATTGCATGCCATTTGGACTGTGTAATGCCCCCGGACCTTTCAAAGATTAATGGAGCGGTGCTTAGGCCATAAGAACTTTGAGACGGTGCTGTTGTACCTGGATGACGTTATCATCTATTCTAAAACGTATGAGGACCATTTAAAGCATTTAGCTGAGGTGTTTGAAATCCTTATTAAATACGGCCTCAAGATTAAACCGTCCAAATGTCACCTGCTGAAACCTGCTGTAAAATACCTGGGACATGTTGTAAGCGCAGAGGGGTCCAGCCTGATCCTGATAAGTTGGCTGCTGTCCGAAATTGGCCGGTCCCCACTACAGTGAAGGAAGTGAGGAGTTTCCTTAGCTTCGCTGGCTACTACCGGCGCTTTATCCCCCACTTCGCTCAAATAGCGGATCCAATCCAGGAACTCCTGAGGGGACAACCAAAAAGAGCCCAAAGACTCCTGTCCCCATTGAATGGAATGAAGAGAGGGAGATTGCATTTCAGTTGTTAAAGAGAAAGCTGACTGAACCTCCTGTGCTGGGGTACCCAGATTACAGTAAGCCATTTCACCTTTACACAGATGCCAGTAAGAAAGGCCTGGGAGCAGTGCTAGCTCAAGTGCAAGAGGGGAAAGAGAGAGTGATAGCTTACGCCAGCCGGTCCTTAAAGGGAGCTGAAAAGAATGATCAGAATTATAGCTCTTTCAAATTAGAGTTTCTGGCCTTAGTGTGGGCGGTAACAGAAAAATTCAAAGACTATTTGGCTGCCACTCCATTTATTGCATTCACTGATAACAATCCTCTGGCTCACCTGAATACCGCTAAACTGGGGGCCTTAGAACAGAGATGGGCCTCCCGCCTGGCTAATTACGACTTCACTGTAAAATACCGGGCTGGCCGTTCAAACGATAATGCTGATGCCCTGTCAAGGCTCCCCACTGAAATAGCACCAGATGACATACGGGATGCCTGGGAAGATGTAGAGATGCCAGCATTTTATAACCGGTTTGCTCAACAGGACCAAGCTCAAGCTGCCAACAGTGGAACCTCTGACCCTCCATCCTTTGATAAGCCTGCATCCAGAGAGGAAAAGTGGATTAAGTTGCAATCAGAGAGTAGAGTTCTCGGTGAACTGCTGGACTTCTTCATCAGTGGCAGAACCCCTGAAAGAATTCGGCGAAAGACCGCAGACCCAGAACTCATCAAATTGTGGAGGCAACGTCAACAACTTTTCCTTCAAAATGGCCTGTTGCTGCGACGAAGCCTGGATCCAGTGTCAAATGACAGAGTGCACCAGATCCTCATCCCACGTCGTGATGCAGGTATGGTTTTAGAAATGTATCATGACAGGTCTGGACATTTTGGGGTTCAAAAGACTGAGGCCACTGTCCGTAGGCGGTTCTACTGGGTTGGAGTCAGAGAGGACATTGAGAAGTGGTGTCGGGAATGTACAGCCTGTGCCCTAAAGAGAGGTGAACATCATGATCAGAGAGCACCGCTGCACCCTATTATAAGTACCGCCCCTCTTGAACTGGTTGCTATTGATCACGTAAAGTTAGAGCCCAGTCACTCAGGGTATACCTATGCTATGACTATTATTGACCATTTCACTAAGTTTGCCGTAGCAGTGCCTGTGAAGGACCTGACAGCCAAGACGACCGCTGAATTGTTCTGGAAACACTTCCTCCTGCCTTACGGCTGCCCAGAAAAGATCCTCACCGACCAGGGGTCTGCGTTTGAGTCTCATCTGTTCCAAGAGCTGTGCCGACTACACAATTGCCAAAAGGTCCGGACCACGGCCTATCATCCACAAGGTAATGGACTCTGTGAAAAGATGAATCAGACCCTGATTGAAATGTTGAGAGCCGTGCCTCCTGAGACCAGAGGAGACTGGCCTAACCTGTTACCACAGCTCATGTATACGCACAATAATACTATCCATTGTTCTACTGGATACACTCCTTTCTACTTGTTGTTTGGGCGTCAGGGTAAATTGCCTGCAGATCATTCCCTGGATGTGCAAGTGCTGGATGACATTAATCCCCTGCCTAAAACTGACTGGGTAACGGAACATCAAAGGCGCCTGCTTAATGCCAAAGAAATTGTCCAGGAGCGCATGGAAGGTGCCCGGGAGCGACAACAAAAAGACTATGATTTGGCGGCCCATGCAGAGCCCTTGGCTGTGGGGGATACAGTGTGGATAAAGAACAATCACCGCACCAGTAAACTGGACAGTAAATGGGAGAGGACTCCCTATCTTTTGTCTGCCATCCCTAATGCTGAAACTCATACCTATGAGGTCACCAGAGAGGGTAAGGGTCCCCAAATTGTTCACAGAAACCGCCTAAAACTCTGCAGTGACAAGGAGGCTGTCGTTGGAGATTCCGGATCCGAGTCTTCTGAGTCAGATTCCATTGCTCGGCCTGCTGAACCTATGCAGGCCATAGCGGATTTGCTGAATGATCCTGAGCCGCTCCACTGGTTCCTTACACCCTGGTTAAACTTTGGGGTGCCTGTCCCGGCACCTGCTGAACCTGCAATCGTAGCAGGCCCCGCTCAGGGTGCTACTGAAAGGGGTCCCACTGACGTGGATCCTTCTTGTCCCCCTGTGCCCGGACAAGAGGAGACCTTGGCTCTAAGGAGGTCTACCCGGTCTACTAGGGGCGCTTACCAGTACGTTTTGAAAACTATGACTGTACTGGAAGTGTTTCCCGACAGGAAACCTCTGTGTGAGCATCATCCTTTTAAGTTTGTGCCCAGAGATGGACTCCTGTGTGCGAGCCTCTGTGTATGTTCTTATTATAGACTTATGCATTTTCATATGGACTATGTGATGTTCTATTATGTTCTTATTATGGACTCTGGCATTCTCTTATGGACTATCCTGGTGTTAACCATTGATTTGCTGTACCAGGTCAGCATCACAGCCTTGCGATAACAGCCTGCAAGCAGAGGACGTCGCCCTTGTCACCGCACTCCACCTTTCCAAGCTGGACCTGATATGATTACTTATGCAGATGTCATTCATTTGTGTTTGTATATGCCTGCATGTGTTTGGTGTCTTTCAGGAGAAGAATCCAGCTGGGTGGGCTTCTGTGGGAGTACGAGGTCGTACTCAGTTTAAAGTCGTAGGGTATGCAGTATACGGGCACTTTAATACCCGTTTACCACCAATCTGTTATGTTCCTTTAAGTGTTTCATATAATTGCCTGCAGCAATGTGAGGGTTGTGATGTAGGTGTTAGACCACTAGGGGAACTGGTGAGCAGGGATGTATATATAGCTAGGCCAAGGCAGGCTAGTGTTAGTGCAGACCCTGGAGTCTGTGAAGGCCACATGTCTCAGGCCTAAGCGAGTCAGCAGAAGTCAAGCAGAGGCAATCCCTAGAGCAAGAGGTACTGAAATGTCAAGAGGAGGTACACTGTCTACTGGAGATTCAAGGATATAAGCCAGAAGTAGGGCATTGGGGCCTTGAAGATTAATTGCCAGTCAGGACAAGTCAGGAAGAAAGTAAGGTTCTCCTGCATTTCAAAGTCCTGTTATTTTACCCTCTACTTTACCTTGCTGGATGTAAGCCTGCTGTAACTGCGACTGTATAAAAGTCTATTGTCTGCAACAAGAATTGTTGTAAGAGGTTGCCTGCTGTATTTCCACTGTTTTCAGTAAAGTTGGAATTCTGTTTTCAAGCTACAAGTCTGCACCTCCATTATTCCTACTATAAATACGGTGTGCCACCGTTTACTGGCACTGGCGTCACGAAACATCAGGGACTTAGCCATAGGCACGTTAAACTACAACACCAAGGGCACCTCACCTTGCACCTGGCTGTGTCCCTTCAGAACCCAGAGAGTGCCCCAGAGGAACAGCGTGCCGGCCTCTCCATCACTGGCATTCCCCAGGTCAGTCCCACACATTGCCCTGACTTGGGGATGCTACAGAGGAGGGTCAGGAGCGTCAGGACCAGCAGATGATGGGAAGGACAGACAGCTTCCTTCAGCTGAGGTGGTGGAGCCTTGACTGCATGAAATTGGGTGTGTGTCACTGGGTGATGCAGTGGTAGCTGCGGCAGGCTGGTCCACCACATCGGTGCAACGGTTCTCCCAGGCCACTTTATGGTAATGCTGCATATGTTGATGCAGGGCAGTGGTGCTAACATTGGCACCCTTCCCACGCTTCACCATCTGCCCAGAAATTCGTCAAATTGCCATGTTCACCTCCTCCGGTGACCTAACAAAAAATTTCCATACCGCTGAGTATGGCATTTCCCCCCCAACACTCTGTACTGACTGCCTGCATCCTCTGCCTCCGTGAACCCATGTACCGCTACTTCCCATGCAGGTAGTCTCCTGCGAAGCAGGCGGTCTACCCCAGGCACATTTGGCTCCTGACCTCCCACTGCTGCCACCCTGCTGACTCCCGGCCACAGCACCTTGCTGGCTCAGCCGCTGCCTCACACGCAAGCTGCCACCCTCTTCCCCTGTTGATGATGAAGCCTCTTCTTCACCTTGCTTCCAAGTGCGATCGGCTTCATCATCATCCACCTCTGTCTGCACGTCACTGATGTCCCCCTCAATGGTCTCAGGGCCAGGAGCCTGACAGCACGCAACATCAGCTCCCACGCGACTCTCATCATCAATACTTTCCCCCCTGCCGGAGGAGGCGGTGTATCTCTCCTCCAGATCTTGGCTGGGCAGTAGCTGCTGACTGTCCTCTAGTAGCTAATTCTCGCTGAAAAGTGGAGCCTAGCCTACGGCATATAATACTTCTCTAGCAGAGGGAATAGAAAAGGACAAAAGCAGGTTGAGGACAGATGAGGGCACAGGGCCTGCTCCCGAGCCATGCTAACTAAGCGTTTTGTCTGAAGAACCCACCGACTTCTTGGTTGGGGTGTCTGATGTCACTTGCAAAGAAGTAGAAGACCGAGTCAACCATTCAAGCGCTGCTGAGTTACTGGTCAAGATACGACCGCTAGATGACGCCTGGAGCTCAGGCCTCTCGCTGAGACTCCTGCTTCCACTCCCCCTTCTTCTGCAGCCTGTAACACAAACATTTTGGCCACTGCCAGTTCCCTTTGAAGGGCCTATCATTTATCTGTCTGACATACTGTTAGATAAAATAATTAAATTAAAAGGAAATTAATACATTCCAAAAAAGCTGTAGAACAATGTAACTTGGACGGCAGAGTGGCAAATAAAACGTACTTGTTTTTTCCACTAATACACCCCAACGAAGGCTGTAGTACAATGTAACTGTACCGCAGAATAGCAAATAAGATGTACTTTTTTGTACACTTATACACCCCAAGAAAGGCTGTAGTACAAAGTAACTGCACTGCAGAACAGCAAACATTACATACTTTTTTTTTACACTTATACACCCCCAAAAAAGCTGTAGAACAATGTAGCTGCACTGCAGAATGGCAAATAAGATGTCATTTTTTTACACTTATACACCCTGTGAGGAGTTGCTCTGGTAGACAGCGGTGCGGGTGCAGTATAGAGGCAAAGAGAGTCCAGGTAGTGCAGCAAACAGTGTTTTATTTCACACTTGCACAAACAAAACTCAAAACAGTCACTTAGTGTTACTTCACACACATAGCAAAAACTTGAGGCAAAACAAAAGTCCAAGACTGAATCAAAATCACCTGTGTGGTTTAGGTGTGTGTTCACACCCGGCTGTCAGCCCAGCCGCAGGAAAGTCCAACCTCAGGCTTCCAGGCAGACTGCACGCCTCTTTGCAAGCTCTTGCTTCCAGCCCTGAGAGCTCCACGGAACACCAGCAGTTTCCAGGTTAAATCACCTCAAATCCTAGGTGTCAGTTCACACCTGGCTGGAATGCTCGGCAACACAAAAAGTCCACTGACCGTCTTTACATGGCCTGCTCTCCTGACACACAGGTCTCAGCTTTTCAGCCCAGCACAGGGCTCAGATCCCAAACACAGAGAGAGCTTTGCATAAACCCAGCTGTCTTTTAAAGGCAGCTAGGTATTAACCCCAAAAAACCGGACCGGCACCTAAAATCCGGTCCAGTACTTTGCCTTCACCTGGCTGCAATCAACCCAGCAGCACAGGCTGAGAGGAAAATACCTGCTTTTACCACCAAACCTCTCACTGTGTCACATACCCCCCTTTGTTCAACCCTGAGGGTGAACACACGCCAGACAGTATACCCAGAACCGGGCACTCGCATTTCCCTGTAACGGCCCTGCTCTCCGTTCCACTGAAAATCTAAAGTTCTTAAGTCACCCGAACCTCTGGTGTCCCAGGACTTTCCATCTTTTTCCAGGTGGTGACAGGCTGCGGCCAACCCCATATCATTCCTTCAGAGATGGCTTGTCGACGAGCCACGGGCACCTGGTACGGCTTTAACCAGACTTTTGCCTGGGGCTCAGTGACAATATCACGGTGAGTTATGGAAGGACATTCAGGGAAATCATAGAACACCTCTGTGTTCCGATTAACAAACTCCTTGGCTCTCTGAGTCTGTTCAGTGGAAAGGCTGCCAGTAATTTTATCTGTGGCAGCCGCTTCCCAGTTAGCAGACAGAGGGACCGGAATCGCTTCCCTAGATAAACCGGCCGCGGGTTGTTCTCAATACAAGTCTCTAACCTTCCAAGGTTTCCGTAGAATTTACATGGTAGACCGGCTCTGGCTTTTGCAGTCCTGGCTGGAGTACCTTGTAATTTGGGTCTCCAACTTTCTGTGCTAGTTTATAGGTCCCCTTCCCCCTAGCGCTGTCCTTACTGTCCACAGGTGGCCCAACAACCAAAACCGGGTCCCTTTGGCTACGGACCCCAGACACTCGATTGCAGGTCCAGCTTTGGCCTGGCTGAGCCACCTTCCTACGTTTTCTACCTATCCTACTAAGGGGGACTGTCTTCCCCTCACCCACCGGACCTACTGTGGGTCCCTCTGCCTTGGGTTTCTGGGGTTCTAACACCTTACCTGGGCTAGGCCTCACTACTGGAAGTTTTCCTACCTGTCTGGGAACTGGACGTACAATGGCCGGCCACAGGGCTGGGAACAATGGAAAGTCTCTTCCTATTATCACATCATAGGGCATACTCGTGGTTACAGCCACCTCATGGACCTGCCTGCCGGCACACGTGCTTACAGACAACAGAGCAGTGGGGTATTCTTTTAAATCTCCATGAATGCTGAAAACCCCGACTCTCCGGCCTGTAAACTCTGTGGGTCGCACCAGGGAAGCCCTCACCAGGGTCACCTGACTCCCCGAATCCAGCAGAGCTGCCACTGGAGTGTCTCCCACCTCCACCCGACACAAGTGTTCATCATGGATAACCTCTGACACATCGACCCTTCTGGCATACAATGACTGTCGATACCCAAAGTTCACATTCATGGGCTCACCCAGGAGGGGACAGTTGGCCCGTACATGGCCAGGCTCATGGCACCGCCAGCAGATTATAGAGTCCCGATTCCCAAAGGGCACATCCCGTGCGGTCTTTCTCAGTTCAGGCCGCAGGGTCTGGGGAGGGGATTTTCTGGGTTTTATTACTCCCTTCCCCAGAGTCCCCCCCTTAAGTTCCTCAGTAGCCCCATAACGTTCGACCAGGTCCACCATCTCCAGGGCACTAGTAGGAGATGTCTGACCAACCCAGCGCTGGAGGGGTAGTGGCAATGCCCTCCAGAATTTGTCAGCTACAATACGGTCCAGCATAGCAGTGGGACTAAGTACGTCAGGCGGTAGCCATTTTTGTAAGAGTTTTAGCAAATTGTAATACTGGGGTCGTGCTGGCTCAGCTGGGTTAAACTCCCACTGATGTACCCGCTGGGCCCTGACCAACACATTCACCCCCAGTCTCGCCAGGATCTCACCCTTGACCACAGAGTAGTCTGCGGCTTGGTCGTCCGGTAAATCAAAGTAAACCTGTTGGGGTCCTGACGCCAGAAACGGAGCGACGACCTCTGCCCACTGGTCTCGGGTAGTCTCTCTCTCACGGCCACCTTTTCGAACATCGCCAAGTAGGTTTCAACATCATCTGTCGATGTCATCTTGGGAACGGCCATGCGGACTGCTTTCCGGGCATCGTGCACTCCCTGAGGCATCCCTGACTTTTCTAGCACCATTACGTGTTGCAGCAGCCGCTGGTTCGTGTCCTGCTGTCGCTGATTAGCCTCTAGCAGTTGTGCGACGGCCTCTTCATGTCTTTTTTTGCTGTTGTGCGATGGCCTACTGTTGGACAAGTAAGGCTTCTTCATGTCTCTTTTGCTGTTGTGCGATGGCCTGCTGTTGGTTTAAGTTGGCCTGGACAAGCTGCTTTATCATCTCCTCCATCTTGTCCTGTGTTGGTGGTTGCAGCTTGGCAGGTTTAATCCAGGACATACAACAGTGCCCAAAAAAATGCTACGAAAAGTTTTGGCTTCACGCCAGCCTCACTGCAATTGCCCGCATCCGACACCAAATGTGGGGAGTTGCTCTGGTAGACAGCGGTGCGGGTGCAGTATAGAGGCAAAGAGAGTCCAGGTAGTGCAGCAAACAGTGTTTTATTTCACACTTTCACAAACAAAACTCAAAACAGTCACTTAGTGTTACTTCACACACATAGCAAAAACTTGAGGCAAAACAAAAGTCCAAGACTGAATCAAAATCACCTGTGTGGTTTAGGTGCGTGTTCACACCCGGCTGTCAGCCCAGCCGCAGGAAAGTCCAACCTCAGGCTTCCAGGCAGACTGCACGCCTCTTTGCAAGCTCTTGCTTCCAGCCCTGAGAGCTCCACGGAACACCAGCAGTTTCCAGGTTAAATCACCTCAAATCCTAGGTGTCAGTTCACACCTGGCTGAATGCTCGGCAACACAAAAAGTCCACTGACCGTCTTTACATGGCCTGCTCTCCTGACACACAGGTCTCAGCTTTTCAGCCCAGCACAGGGCTCAGATCCCAAACACAGAGAGAGCTTTGCATAAACCCAGCTGTCTTTTAAAGGCAGCTAGGTATTAACCCAAAAAACCCGGACCGGCACCTAAAATCCGGTCCAGTACTTGCCCTCACCTTGGCTGCAATCAACCCAGCAGCACAGGCTGAGAGGAAAATACCTGCTTTTTACCACCAAACCTCTCACTGTGTCACAACCCCAAAAAGGCTGTAGTACAAAGTAACTGCACTGCAGAACGGCAAATATGATGTACTTTTTTACACTTTGTTGTGGAAATTTTATTAGGATGTGTTTTTAATATGTCATGTATTGTCATCATGTCTCTCAGTGTCAGGGTAAATCATTGGAGTGGATATCTTACTGTGGATGTAGAGACGCAGCTGCCGGGCGCAGAGGTCTCCGCTGGCAAACAGTCTATGTGCTATGCACTGGGCTGTGGAGTACGCTGCAGAGCAGTGTTTTCTTTGGAAATGTATGGGTGCCAGCTAGGGCCCGGCCAAAGAGCATATTTATTGGCTTGGCGTGGATGCATTTAATAAGAGAACAATATACGAGCGGAACGTGCTTTTGTTGTTTTCAGTGTGCCTGATCAACCACTGGAGGTAACGGTGCAATTCCTGTACATAAGCACACATGAGAATCCTAGTGAACTTTGTTGGGCATTGATCACTGAGCAAGGCTGAACAAACTTCACTCTAGTGACTGGGAGTCATGTGGTGGTTTCTTCCTGTGTGCATCACTTCCTGTAAGAATGTACTGTACATGAAGAAAGTGGTCAGGTGTTGGGCCTGCCCCCTTCCTATTGTTTCTCCTTTTGTCTATTTAAATAAAGAAAAGAGTCTGGGCAAGGAAGGAGTGTTCACCAGATCTCTACCATGAAACATCTTTTCTAACTCCTGGAAGAGTGTGCCCTTTCCTTACACAAAGAGCTTGATACACATGCTTGTAAATGTTTGTGGCTGGCGTACTTTGGTGCACGTTTAGCACAGCTTGGAAATTTCTACAACAACTTATACACCCCCAAAAAGCTGTAGAACAATGTAACTGCACTGCAGAATGGCAGATAAGGTGTCATTTTTTTTTTACACTTATACACCCCAAATAAGGCTGTAGAACAATGTAACTGCACCGCAGAACAGAAAATAAGATGTACTTTTTTAACACTGATACACCCCAAAAAAGGCTGTAGTACAAAGTAACTGCATTGCAGAACGGCAAATAAGATGTACTTTTTTTTACATTCATACACCCCAAAAAAGGCTGTAGTACAAAGTAACTACACCGCAGAATGGCAAATACTACATACTTTTTTTTACACTTATACACCCCCAAAAAAGCTGTAGAACAATGTAACTGCACTGTAGAACGGCAAATAAGATGTCCTTTTTTTACACTTATACACCCTAAAAAAGTCTGTAGTACAAAGTAACTGCACTGCAGAACGGCAAATAAAACTTACTTTTTTACACTAATACACCCCAAAAAGCTGTAGAACAAAGTAACTGCACCACAGAATGGAAAATAAGATGTATTTTTAGTCCATTAAAATACCCTAAAAAAGTTTGTAGTACACTGTAACTGCACTTTGGAACGGCAAATAAGGTGTCCTTTTATTTACACTAACACACCCCAACAGAAACTGTAGAACAATTTAAATGCACCGCAGAACGGTTAATATGATGTATGTATATATCCTATAAAAACACCCTGCAACACAGCACTTGCGCCCCAATAACAAACAAGGTTTGCTGGAAGTACAGAGGTATTATCTAGTGCAAATCCAAAAGCAGAAGTATAATAGCAATTTGGATCCTCAATAAGTGCAGCAAGGTTTAATAGAATCGCTCATATTACCCAGGCTGTAATGTCTCCTATTGCACCCTTTTATAGTGTGTATAATGCCTCCCTATGCTTTCCCTACACCTTGGATAATCTTTGTCCCTTGTCCCTAGTGCCTGCTGACATCTCTCCCTGCACAAAGCACACTGGAAAATGGCAGAATCCAAAATGGCTGAAGGTATTTATAGGGCTGTACCATCACAGGGGCTGGATGACTGCTGATTGGCAGCATGCATAGCACTGTCGGTGATCCCTCGTTCCCAGAGTTCTTTACTCCATGTCCTAACATGTGCAGGAGCCATTTTAGGGAAAAATTCGATTTGTTACCATGAAGCATGAGGAACTTCAGATTCGGTGCAAATCTAATTTTTCCTGAAATTCGGTTCGAATTCAACTTCATCAACTTCGATTCACTCAACTCTACCTTATGATCTGTTACGGTATAACCCGGTATAGTGAGGGTTAATACCGTTCGGGCGATTCCCCTGGAGAAGAGCACAGCAACCCACAACCGCTGGAATCCTCCGAACTGGAACCATACGAAGTCCTCCTTTCCTGGAACAGGCAAGAGAACGTTCTGACGTAGCAATTCCCCCCAAGTACGAGACGAGGCTCTGTATTAATGGTTAAACAGGAATTCTAACTTTATTGAGGGCTACCTGCCCGGTATTTATGCAGGTCTCCCACCTGGTGGACACTCCCCTAGGGGACCAGAAGGAAGACTGCGACACAGGGGATACAGCAGCCAATCACACACAATGGGACAATACAGACACCCCCAGCATATCCCTCCCCTCTGCCTGTGATACAATTACCCTACACAGGTTAATGTAATCATCACAGGCAGGAGAATACACAATGTCTTCTGTCCTGGAGACAATCGAGGACTCATTCAATTATCTCTCAGGACAAAGGAAATCGCCAATACACACGTGGGGACAATAGGACAGACATCACTATTCAATATACAATGTCCCACCCTTTACAGTACACACAGACATTTAACATATCCCCAGATGGCTTGGATCTGAGCGCTCAATATATCCAAACAGCGCTCAGATGCCACAAACACAGTCAAATCGCCATGGGGTTTAAGTTTAGCGTGGGCTGATGAGAGGGCCCATAATCCTGGGGCAGAGGCTGGCAATCTGTCCCTCCAAAACCCAGTGGCGCGGTTGGTTTCGCCACACATCTCCCCTTTTCCAAACAGACTAACAGGGTATCTGACCTTCTGCCGGTCAGTGCCCTTGTTAGATCCAGCAGCCACCCACAAAACAGAAACAGCAGTACAGCCCACCCACAATAAATGGATTTACTACACCTGAGCAAGGGATAAACCTGTCCATGTCCATGTGCCTCACTACGGCTGTGTGGGGACTGGTAGACTGCCTGAGTGGGTTGCTGAGTGGGCAGAGACCAGCGGTACTCTGCCCTGGTGACAGCGCTACCACGGAGTAGCCTGGTTGGAGCCTGGTTGTTGTAGGGGAGACCGACTGGCTCCCCTTTAGATACACAGCTCTGCTGTTGTAGGGAGAAGACTGACTGTCTCCCCTTTAGATGAACCACCATGCTGCTGTGGGGAGACCGACTGTCTCCCCTTTGGCTAAATGGCCCTGTTGCTGGGGGACAGGACCGACTGTCCCTACCCCCTGTGCTGTGAGTGCAGAGACCACGGTCCCATCTGCACTGTTGTGGGGCTTACTGTCTCCCCTGGTGCGTTCAAACTGCCGCTGGGGATGGAGACCAGGCTCCCAATTCCCTGTAAATCACACGGCCGATGGGGAATGGAGACGATGCTCTTCTCCCTGCAAAACATACTGCCGCTGGGGAGCAGGACCGACTGTCCCTCTCCCTTAAAATCCGGCTGCCGCTGGGGAGAGCAGGTAACAAGCTCCTCTCCCATACATACTTCCAGCCACTGGGGAGGAAGACCGACTGTCTCCGCTCCCAACACAGTGTCCTGCTGCTGGGGAAAGGAGACTGGGCTCTCTATTCCCTGCCGGACTCTCTGCCGATGGGAGGGAGGACAAGGCTCTCCTCTCCCAGTAAGTCACTCTGCTGCTGGGGGCCAGGACCGACTGTCTCTGCCCCCTGTAACCCAGCCTGCCGCTGGGGAGAGGGGTAACAAGCTCCTCTCCCATACATACTTCCAGCCTCTGGGGGAGGGAGACCGTCTGTCTCTGCTCCCAATATAGTGTCTCTGCTGCTGGGGAAGGCAGCTGGGCTCCCAATTCCCTGCAGGACCGGTGGAGAGACCTCGGTCCCATCTCCACACGGCCACCTAGGGTTCTTCCCAGTGAACCTCACAATATCCTTCAGCTGAAGGGCTCTGGACCTGGGTCTGACACTCTGCTCTCTCGCTGAGCCCTCTCACTGGAGTGGAACAGCTGCTGGTAGTCCTGTTCCAGCTCCATCTCCCGAGTCACCAGGTGGACCAGGTCTTGCTCAATTTTGTGAGTGTCGTCCCAGTCATACCTGCTCTCCCGCCACTCAAAGAGGTCCCTGAACCGGGCTTGTGTAGGGCTCCCAAGCTCTAGCTCTGAAAAAGTCTCCCATAACAAGCCAGGACCATCAAACTCCTCTCCCTCTGGCATGTCATGCTCGGCTGTCAGGGTGAGGTACTGAGCTTCATACTGCCAGAGTGCTACTGAGGCGTCTTCCACGACCACATCCCCCGCCTTACCAGGTAGCTGTCAGGTCTTCTACCACTCTTTCCAGGGGCTGCTCTCTAGGAAGGGCATCCATGGGACTACTGCAGCTTCTGCTGTAACGCTGCCAGTCATCAGGAGGCCTCTGAGTCCTTCAGATACTCACAATACCAGTGCCTGGTACCCAGATGCCTTTGCGGACTGCATCTCGGTCATCCATGACACCCTCATCATACTCCACTGGTGGTTCCTATACCGGTGCTGTTACTGGGACACGCTTTGCCCTCAAATTAGCAAAATCCACGGTGCCTTCTGTTTGCTGTCCTTCTGGCTGTAGGAACGATCCCGCTGCTTGCCACCAGTTGTTACGAGTATAACCCGGTATAGTGAGGGTTAATACCGTTCGGGCGATTCCCTGGAGAAGAGCACAGCAACCCCAACCGCTGGAATCCTCCGAACTGGAACCATACGAAGTCCTCCTTTCCTGGAACAGGCAAGAGAACGTTCTGACGTAGCAATTCCCCCAAGTACGAGACGAGGCTCTGTATTAATGGTTAAACAGGAATTCTAACTTTATTGAGGGCTACCTGCCCGGTATTTATGCTAGAGTCTCCCACCTGGTGGACACTCCCTAGGGGACCAGAAGGAAGACTGCGACACAGGGATACAGCAGCCAATCACACACAATGGGACAATACAGACACCCCAGCATATCCCTCCCCTCTGCCTGTGATACAATTACCCTACACAGGTTAATGTAATCATCACAGGCAGGAGAATACACAATGTCTTCTGTCCTGGAGACAATCGAGGACTCATTCAATTATCTCTCAGGACAAGGAAATCGCCAATACACACGTGGGGACAATAGGACAGACATCACTATTCAATATACAATGTCCCACCCTTTACAGTACACACAGACATTTAACATATCCCCAGATGGCTTGGATCTGAGCGCTCAATATATCCAAACAGCGCTCAGATGCCACAAACACAGTCAAATCGCCATGGGGTTTAAGTTTAGCGTGGGCTGATGAGAGGGCCCATAATCCTGGGGCAAGAAGGCTGGCAATCTGTCCCCTCCAAAACCCAGTGGCGCGGTTGGTTTCCCCACATGATCTTTGAGATTTTTTTGTCTACCTTCTTCAAGGTCTTTGAGCTTCTCGGTAGCACGGTTTCTGCAGTCTCTTAACTTCTGCGTCTCTGCTCACGGTAGCCTCACTATGGTACACTACACTATACAATTCTTGCCTCTGAACTGTCATGGAACAACAAGGCCCTTGTGCTTGCTTTCTGGGAGGAGCTGTCAGGACACATAAATAATAAGTTGGCAGGTTGAAGCAGTATCATCTACCCTAGCTGACCTACTTACCCAGGACACCTAGACCGACCTCTTGCTTTATAGAGAGAGTTGGCACCTTCTTTCAGAGGTTCATGCTTCTATCTTTTTAAACAACGGCCCTGGAGTCTTTGCAGCTGGACAAAGTCTGATTGAGGAGTGTCAACATAGAACAGCAGAGACTTGTGTATGTATTGCATAACCAAAGATTACTATGTGAGAGGCTGTAGACGAGAAACTTCAGTGCCTAGGGTCGACTGGAGGAGATGACCATGGGCAAAGTCAAGTTCAAAACTGTGTCCTTATCATTTTACTGAGATTCAGTTTACTATACAGGCCTTCCTGGATTCTAGCTCGTCGGACGTTCCCACGACAGGTGGCAGGAGATCGGTGAGACTGGCAACACGTGGTTTGATCGGACATGTTTTCCGTTTGGATCAAATGACGTCTGTGTTGTTTCTGGTGCTTGCAACACCTTCTTTCCCCATGTGTGGCTATTAGGGTTATTTAACCTTCTCTATTTATTGTTGTTTCTCCCACTATGCTATGCGTTTTATAGCTTCTGTTGGAGTTGTGGATAGCTGGTGTGTGGATCTCGGCTGAGTTCCTGGTGCTGCCATAGCCTCTTGAAGTTAAGTGTTTTCTTTCCCTTTTGTATTTTGTTTGGATTATTTTGTGTGTTGCATTTCCCTGTCATTTGTAATAAGGCCTGAGGGAGACTCCTGTTGGTCCTTCCTTTTGGAGGAACAGGTTGTCATAGTCCTGACATTAGTACTAGAGTCCTATAGGGTGAGTTAGGACACTAGGTATTCCGGTGTATAAACTCACCTACCTCTTGGGTTTGTTCATACTGGTAGTTAGTCAGGACTTTGATTAGGGTTTTACTAAGAGGTGTCCATCTCTTTTCCCTAGTTTCCATGCCTTATTTACCCCTCCTCTATGGTTGGTGTGGTGTTTCCCTCCCACACTGAACGTGACATTATAAACCGCCAAAACCGTATATTTTTTGTTTGTTTCAGTACAGCCATGGATCCTATTGCTGCTCTGGCCGGACAGCTGCAGGGGCTGTCTTTGCAGGTAGCTGACCTTCGCATGACCGTCTCGCAGATCCAGGGACCACAGGCTGCTGGTCCTAGTGGTGGTGGTAGTTACCAGGCCTGTCTCGAGCCTAAAGTTGCCCTCCCGGACAGGTTCTCTGGGGAAGTGATAATTTCATTTTGTTTAGGGAGGCATGCAAATTGTATTTTAGGCTACATCCACACTCATCTGGGGATGAGATTCAGAGAGTTGCTGTGGTTATTTAATCGCTTAAAGGGGACACTCAGTCATGGGCTTTTCTCTGCTGACCGTATCGCAGTCTCTCCTGTCGGTGGATGAATTTTTTAAAGCTCTGGGTCTCATCTATGATGACCCGGATCAGACCTCCTGGGCGAGACCAAGCTACGTGGCCTTAGTCAGGGAAGAGTTCTGCTGAGATCTATTGCTCTGAGTTTAGGAGGTGGACTGATGTGGAACGATCCGGCTCTCCGTAGTCAGTTTTGTCAGGGATTATCAGAGATGCTGAACGGACGCTTTGGCCTTTCATGAGAATCCTGAGTCTCTGGAAGCTGCTATGTCTCTTGCAGTACGCATTGATAGATGCCTGAGAAAAAGCTCTAGGGGCCACCCACTCTCAGGAGGTACTATCGCATAAGGTCTTTCTCTGAAACTTTGTGTGAAGATACTCCTGGGTTTATGTCTGGGGATGAACCCACGCAATTAGGGGGAGCTACTCCTGGATCTGCTTTTAAGTGTATTCGTTGTTGGAAGGGAGTGTGTTTTTTCTGCAGACAAAAGGGACATTTATCGATGTATGTCCATGCATTCAGCGTCAAAAAGAAAAAAAGGGGACGTCAAATTCCCATCTGACTCTTTGAGGGATGAGAAGAGAGTCAAAGAACATGCATTTGTCTTCCACTGGTAGTACCCGATTTCTCCTGACTG
The DNA here is from genome assembly GCA_033119425.1 of Bufotes viridis. Lineage (NCBI taxonomy): Eukaryota > Metazoa > Chordata > Amphibia > Anura > Bufonidae > Bufotes > Bufotes viridis. The sequence goes on from JAKVIS010001301.1 coordinate 25,607, forward strand.
CCAAGGTGGCTCTAGAGACCAAGACTGTGTGGATTGAGGTGTTTATCGACAGTGGGGCATGGGTGAACCTGATTGTTGCTTAGTTTGTCCGTATGCACGGGTTGTCTCCAAGTGCATTAGAGGAAAACATTTTCATTTTGCTATTGTTTCTGCACCTCTAACTTAGAAGTGTTTATCTCAGATGGTGCATGACATCCGATTAAGAGGGGGTGACTTTCATCAGGAATTCATCTCACATGTTGTGTTGGAGGGTCTCCCTGCTCCGTTGGTTCTGTGGTTAATCAAGCACAATCCAACCATTGATTCGCAAGCTAGACAGATTCTGGATTGGGGTGATTATTGCATTGACAATTGTCTGAATACATCTTTTTCTGCTTTAACCACAAAAACATTACCCTCTTTTATATCTGATTTTGCCGATGTATTTTCTGAAAGTGGATGCCAGGATTTACCTCCGCATCGGGAATTTGATTGTCCTATCAACCAGAGCTAAATTGCCCAAATCTAGGTTGTATAACTTTTCTGAACCTGAAAGAATGGCCATGAGAGAGTATATTACCGAGAGTTTGGCTAAAGGACACATAAGACCTTCCATATCTCCAGTGGCAGCAGGGTTTTCCTTTGTTAAAAAAAAAGGACGTAACTCTTAGGCCATGTCTGGATTTCCGTGAGCTCAATCGGATTACTGTCCGTGATCTTACCCCCTTCCTTTGAGTCCTGATTTGTTTAACTAGATTGTTGATGCCAAGGTGTTCTCCAAGTTGGATTCAGCCCCCCTTAAACCCAACTTGGAAAACATCTTGGCATCAACAATCTAGTTAAACAAATATAATCTGGTCAGGATCAAGGAAGGGAATGAATGGAAGACTGGCTTTCAATACTCATGAGGGTCACTTTGAGAACCTGGTCATGCCTTTTGGGTTGACCAATGCTCCTGCTGTTTTCAAGAATGACATTTTCATCACCTGATGGGGAGGTTTGTTGTCGTGTATTTGGATGACATACTAATTTATTCTCCAAAGGTGGAGACTCATCAAGATCACGTTAGACGGGTGTTACAGATCCTAAGACATAATAAATTGTATGCAAAATTAGAGAACTGTGTTTTTCTGTACACAAGGTGCAATTCTTGGGCTACCTGCTGTCATCTTCAGGTTTGGCTATTAGGGTCATTTAACCTTCTCTATTTATTGTTGTTTCTCCCACTAAGCTATACGTTTTATAGCTTCTGTTGGAGTTGTGGATAGCTGGTGTGTGGATCTCGGCTGAGTTCCTGGTGCTGGCATAGCCACTTTAAGTTGAGTGTTTTCTTTCCCTTTTGTATTTTGTTTGGATTATTTTGTGTGTTGCATTTCCCTGTCATTTGTAATAAGGCCTGAGGGAGACTCCTGTTCGTCCTTCCTTTTGGAGGAACAGGTTGTCTTAGTCCTGACATTAGTACCAGAGTCCTATAGGGTGAGTTAGGACACTAGGTATTCCGGTGTATGAACTCACCTACCTCTGAGGGCTGTTCATACTAGTAGTTAGTTAGGACTTTGATTAGAGTTTCCCGGTAACCCAATACCGTAGTCCTACTAAATGGCTGCAGAAGTCCTTGGTGGTGATGTCTATCAATGGGATGGCACTTTCAAAATCCATACATTACATCTGTCTATGCAAACTATGCAGATGTCTTAGATAAGAAGGAAGCTGAGACTCTGCCACAGCATTGTCCCTATGACTGCCCCATCGACCACTTCCCAGGAACTACTCCACCACATGGCCGTGTCTACCCTCTGTCTCTGCCTGAAACTCAGGCCTAAAGGGAACCTTGAGAGGTTCATCCAAAATTCCTCTTCGCCAGCAGTTGCCTGTTTCTTCTTTGTTTCTACAGTGAAAAACAAGAACTGTCTGCCCTTTTCCCTGAGCTCTTTTATAGACTTTGTGGTGCTAGAGTGTTCACAAATCTGGAGCTCTGGGGCTTCAATTTGATTTGTATTTTACAATACCTGTGATGACCATTATGACTATCTTGTTATGCCCTTTGGCCTGCGCAACTTTCCCATTGTATTCCAGGAATTCGTCAATTACATCTTCCATGATGATTTGCTTTATTTCTATGCCTGGTTTTCTCTACCTTCTCATTGTAAACATGTCTGCAATGTTCTACAGGAGCTTTGGGAGAGTAATTTATAAGCCAAGATTGAGAAGTGCCAGTTCAAGAAGACTTCCCTTCCTTTCCTGGGCTGAAGAATTTCCATCTATGGTATTCTGACAAACCCAGAGCAGCTGAAAGCAGTTCTGTCTTGGGAGCTATCTAACAGTTCTTAGGATTTGCGAATTTCTACAGGCAATTTATCACTCACTCCTCCACTGTAACTACCCCTATCTCAGCACTTACTCACAAGGGGATGAACACCAAAGAGTGGACACCTAAGGCCTTCTCCACTACTTTGATTTTAATTAGTTCAGATGTTTGAAAACAGTTCTTCATAGAGGTGGATGTGTCCTCTAAAGGAACTGGAGCTGTCCTTACGCAGACGGGGTCCTCCCGTAATATGGTCACCTCTGTTTTTCTTTCTCCAACTCCTTTTTCCCTGAAGACCACAACTATTTCATTAAGGACAGAAAAATACTAGCCTTTAAGTTAGTTCTTAAAGGAAATGTGTCATCAAAAAATTACCTATTGTTTAAAGCACATTTTTATGTTAAACAAAGAATATTTGGCGGTGTTATTTTTAATATCCCTTGTCAATATCTATATTTAAACAAAAACATAAATCCTGCAGTTTTTGCACTGGCCACTAAGCCTAATAAAAGGCACCACTTCTTAGTCTGTACAGATCACTTTACTGCTGTTGTCCTTATCATTGCAGTCTCATAATATAACCTCTGTGTACAGACAACATAGTATCCACCATTTATAACAGGTGTTATCACAACTTATCAGCTCCATCCTGACCTCTACACCGGTCACAGAGCATGTCTTGAAAACCCCTACATAGAAATCAGTGAGGGTCCCATCCTGACCATTCTGTCTATGGAACATGGGGCTGCTGTAAAGCTATTTTTTTAATGCTCTCTAAATTCTGTTAAGAACAGCTCAGGCAAGATGACCACCCCTATAATCATGTTCAGGAAACAGAATAAAGAAATCTGCAATCAGAAAATAAAAACAGATTGCTATCTGGTTTTAACTGGCAGATACAATTTTTGGTGACACATTTCTTTAAAAAGAGTTCAAAGCATCTCCTAGATCATCATCCACATAGACCAAAATAACTTGACATATCTTCATTCTGCTCAGCATCTTTACCCTTGCCAGTGATGGTGGTCGCTATTCTTTTTTTTTTTTACATTTCCACCAAGCATAGAATACAAACACTATGCCTTTTTCGCTCGTTTCACCCAGCTGACTGGGTAGAGAGCCCCAGCACATCATAGATCCTGGCCATATCATTTCTGTCACTTTGACCTTATTGGTGGCCTATGACCTCTGGGGACATCAAGGACTATGCAGTTTCCTGTTCCACATGTGCCAAGAATAAGACTCCTAAACAAAGTGCTGAAGGACTCCTGCTTCTTTTGCCTGTACGATACCTGAAGAGTCATGGCAGCCCATAGCACTGGATTTTATCACCAATTTTTCTTTTTTCTTGGGCTGCACTGTAATCTGGGTAGTGGCTGAACAATTTTCTAAAATGGGTCCCTATCCTGTCCAATCTTTCTTCTGCTGGTCAACTGGCCAACTTGTTCCTGAAACATGTTTTCTGGCTACACAGTATGTCCTTACATATTGTATCTGATCAAGGTGTGCAATTTATTTCTAAAACCTGGACTTTTTTTCTCAGCTTACCATCCAAAATCCAATGGGCAAGTGGAATGCATTAACCAGACTGAAAGTTAACTATTTGTGACACTTCATTTCTGCACACCATGGTGACTGTGTTGTGTGGCTTCCTCGGGCATAGTTCTCTTGCAGTAATCATCCTAGTGAGTCGACTGGAAGATCTCCTTTCTTTGATGTCTATGGTCGATATATCCTGGTTTCTATATCCATTTCTTTCAAGAGTTCCAGCAGTGAAGTCCTCTGTCAATAGTTACTTAGAAGAGGTCCGCTGATCATAGGCACGAGACTCTGCCTCAGTTTTTTCTCTAGGAGACTCAATCTCAAGTTACCCTCAAGTTGGCTCCCCATTTTATTGGTCTTTTTGATGTTTTGAGACCAGTTAAAACTAGTCAGCCACAAGAAAAAGAAAACAATGGCAGGTTTTGAGGCATAGGCCTCATGCACTACGACCGTTGTTGTGGTCGTGTCCAAGCCGCATATTCACTTCCAATGGGGCCGCAAAAGATGTGGATAGCACTCCGTGTGCTGTCCGCTTCCATTGCTCCATTCCGTGCCCCCTCAAAAAAATAGAACATGTCCAGTATGGGGACCGCAAAACACCAGCGATTCGTGCGCATGAGGCTTAAGTAGTAGTTTTTACCAGCTACAGAGCAAATTGTAGACTAGAAAGCTCTGATAATTATCCATAATTTCATCAGGAAAGTTAAATGGCATGACTGTTATTTGATTACTGAAACAGAGAGTGCTGAACAAGATATAAAGGAAATGAGAGTGTGTCATAACGTTAGATTCAAATACAGTGGTACAGTAGTGTATGCTGTGTGGTCCAGATGATAGCTAAACACAACGGACTGCCTATGTACGGTACATCATTGGTTTCCTCATCAGAGCCCCACACTGTCCAACATTCTGTTGCACCTGGTAGCCTGCGTCGCATGGTGTGTTATAGGTGGGGCTTGCAGCCTTATTCTACCTCACATTGCATTAGTGATCCTACTACAGAGGTATGTGGGAGCCTGGCTGTGAGTTGGATCTAAACACCTATCAGACCTTGTTCACACACCATAGGTAGTCTAGTGGTAGAAATCTATTGCCACACTGAGACACCTTGACGGGTGGTGTAAAGGGCTCCGATATGTTCCTGACTGGAATATGTTGGCGAAAGTATTAGCTTTAACATCAGCTAAGAGGGATTAGCTAGCATTGTTGGATTCTTATGCATTGTGGTGCACCTTTTTCCAGTGATTTAAAAGGCAGCAAAATGTAGGTAAATGCACTGCAAACAAATGTGAGTTAGGAAATTAATTAAAATAAAATAAAATAAATAAAAAATTAACCAATATCAATTGGAGAGAGGTCCCATAGCAGAAGAATCATCGTCATATCACCCACCACTGGAGAAGGCCACTTTCAGTTATTTCGGCCCCAGCACCCAGACAGAGGAGAGAGGTCCCACAGCAAGGAATCATGCTGTCATATCACCCACCACTGGAGAAGGCCACTTTCAGTTATTTCTGGCCCCAGCACCCAGACAGAGGAGAGAGGTCCCACAGCAAGGAATCATGCGTCATATCACCCACCACTGGAGAAGGCCACTTTCAGTTATTTCTGGCCCAGCACCCAGACAGAGGAGAGAGGTCCCACAGCAAGGAATCATGCGTCATATCACCCACCACTGGAGAAGGCCACTTTCAGTTATTTCGCCCCAGCACCCAGACAGAGGAGAGAGGTCCCACAGCAAGGGAATCATGCGTCATATCACCCACCACTGGAGAAGGCCACTTTCAGTTATTTCGCGCCCAGCACCCAGACAGAGGAGAGAGGTCCCACAGCAAGGAATCATGCGTCATATCACCCACCACTGGAGAAGGCCACTTTCAGTTATTTCTGGCCCCAGCACCCAGACAGAGGAGAGAGGTCCCACAGCAAGGAATCATGCGTCATATCACCCACCACTGGAGAAGGCCACTTTCAGTTATTTCTCGCCCCAGCACCCAGACAGAGGAGAGAGGTCCCACAGCAAGGGAATCATGCGTCATATCACCCACCACTGGAGAAGGCCACTTTCAGTTATTTCTGGCCCCAGCACCCAGACAGAGGAGAGAGGTCCCACAGCAAGGGAATCATGCGTCATATCACCCACCACTGGAGAAGGCCACTTTCAGTTATTTCGGCCCAGCACCCAGACAGAGGAGAGAGGTCCCACAGCAAGGAATCATGCGTCATATCACCCACCACTGAGAAGGCCACTTTCAGTTATTTCGGCCCCAGCACCCAGACAGAGGAGAGAGGTCCCACAGCAAGGAATCATGCGTCATATCACCCACCACTGGAGAAGGCCACTTTCAGTTATTTCGGCCCAGCACTCCAGACAGAGGAGAGAGGTCCCACAGCAAGGAATCATGCGTCATATCACCCACCACTGGAGAAGGCCACTTTCAGTTATTTCGGCCCAGCACCCAGACAGAGGAGAGAGGTCCCACAGCAAGGAATCATGCGTCATATCACCCACCACTGGAGAAGGCCACTTTCAGTTATTTCGGCCCCAGCACCCAGACAGAGGAGAGAGGTCCCACAGCAAGGAATCATGCGTCATATCACCCACCACTGGAGAAGGCCACTTTCAGTTATTTCGGCCCCAGCACCCAGACAGAGGAGAGAGGTCCCACAGCAAGGAATCATGCGTCATATCACCCACCACTGGAGAAGGCCACTTTCAGTTATTTCGGCCCAGCACCCAGACAGAGGAGAGAGGTCCCACAGCAAGGAATCATGCGTCATATCACCCACCACTGGAGAAGGCCACTTTCAGTTATTTCGGCCCCAGCACCCAGACAGAGGAGAGGTTCATTCAACTTTGGGTTGCACCGCAAGATCATGGTAAAGTTAAAAAAATGAGGATTCAATAAAGAAGTGCCCCGGAGTACAAGAATACATGGTTGAGGGGGAGGCAGTTATAAATGTCTATTCTGCACAAGGGAGGCACAGGTCCTGTGGGATCCATGCCTGGTTCATTTTTATGAACGTCAGCTTGTCCACGTTGGCTGTGGACAGGCGGCTGCGCTTGTCAGTAATGACGCCCCTGCCGTGCTGAATACACGTTCAGACAAAACGCTGGCCGCCGGGCAGGCCAGCACCTCCAAGGCATAAAATGCTAACTCTGGCCACGTGGACAATTTGGAGACCCAGAAGTTGAATGGGGCTGAACCATCAGTCAGTACGTGGAGGGGTGTGCAGACGTACTGTTCAACCATGTTAGTGAAATGCTGCCTCCTGCTAACACGTTCCGTATCAGGTGGTGGTGCAGTTAGCTGTGGCGTGGAGACAAAACTTTTCCACATTTCTGCCATGCTAACCCTGCCCTCAGAGGAGCTGGCCGTGACACAGCTGCGCTGGCGACCTCTTGCTCCTCCTCTGCCTTCGCCTTGGGCTTCCACCTGTTCCCCTGTGACATTTGGGAATGCTCTCAGGAGCGCCTCTACCAGCGTGCGCTTGGATCACACGCATCTTCCTATCACGCTCCAGTGCAGGAAGTAAGGTGGGCACATTGTCTTTGTACCGGGATCCAGCAGGGTGGCAACCCAGTAGTCCGCACACGTTAAAATGTGGGCAACTCTGCTGTCGGCGCAGGCACTGCAGCATGTAGTCGCTCATGTGTGCCAGGCTCCCCAGAGGTAAGGACAAGCTGTCCTCTGTGGGAGGCGATCGTCATCGTCCCTCCGTATCCCCCAGCCACGCACCAGTGATGGGCCTGAGCTGTGTCGGGTGCCACCCCGCTGTGAACCTGCTTCATCCTCATCCTCCTCCACCTCCTCCTCATCCTCCTCGTCCTCCAGTAGTGGGCCCTGGCTGGCCACATTTGTACCTGGCCTCTGCTGTTGCAAAAACCTCCCTCTGAGCCACTTCTAACAGACTGGCCTGAAAGTGCTAAAAATGACCCCTCATCCTCCTCCTCCTCCTCCTCCTGGGCCACCTCCTCTTCCATCATCGCCCTAAGCGTTTTCTCAAGGAGACATAGAAGTGGTATTGTAACGCTGATAACGGTGTCATCGCCACTGGCCATGTTGGTGGAGTACTCAAACAGCGCAACAGGGCACACAGGTCTCGCATGGAGGCCCAATCATTGGTGGTGAAGTGGTGCTGTTCCGCAGTGCGACTGACGCGTGCGTGCTGCAGCTGAAACTCCACTATGGCCTGCTGCTGCTCGCACAGTCTCTCCAGCATGTGCAAGGTGGAGTTCCACCTGGTGGGCACGCCGCATATGAGGCGGTGAGCGGAAGGCCGAAGTTCCGCTGTAGCGCAGACAGGCGAGCAGCGGCAGGATGTGAACGCCGGAAGCGCGCACAGACGGCCCGCACTTTATGCAGCAGCTCTGACATGTCGGGGTAGTTGTGAATGAACTTCTGCACCACCAAATTCAGCACATGCGCCAGGCAAGGGATGTGCGCCAAACCGCTAGTCCCAGAGCTGCGACGAGATTTCGCCCATTATCGCACACCACCAGGCCGGGCTTGAGGCCCACCGGCAGAAACCACTGGCCGGTCTGTTGTTCAATACCCCGCCACAACTCCTGCGCGGTGGGGCCTGTCCCCAAACATATGAGTTTCAGAATGGCCTGCTGACGTTACCCCGGGCTGTGCTGAAGTTGGTGGTGAAGGTGTGTGGCTGACTGGATGAGCTGGTGGAAGCAGAGGAGGAGGAAGCCGAGTAGGAGGAGGAGGCTACAGGAGGCAAAGAATGATGCCCTGCGATCCTTGGCGGCGGAAGGACGTGCGCCAAGGAACTCTCCGCCTGGGGCCCAGCCGCCACTACATTTACCCAGTGTGCAGTTAGGGAGATATAGCTGTCCCTGGCCGTGCTTACTGGTCCACGTATCTGTGGTTAGGTGGACCTTGCCACAGATGGCGCTGCGCAGTGCACACTTGATTTTATCGGATACTTGGTTGTGCAGGGAATGGCACGGCTGTCTTGGAGAAGTAGTGGCGGCTGGGAACAACATACTGTGGGACAGCCATGGACATCAGCTGTTTGAAGCTGTTCAGGGTCCACTCAGCCTGAATGACAGCATTTCAAAGGCCAGTAGTTTAGAAATGCTGGCATTCAGGCCCAGGGCTCGAGGGTGGCTAGGTGGGAATTTACGCTTTCTCTCCAAGGTTTGTGAGATGGAGAGCTGAACGCTGCCGTGTGACATGGTGGAGATGCTTGGTGACGCAGGTGGTGGTGTCGGTGGCACATCCTCTGTTTGGTGGGCGGCAGGTGCCAACATTCCTCCCGAGGCGGAGGAAGAGGCCGAGGCAGCAGCAGAAGAGGGAGCAGGGGAGCCAGAGTGAGTTCCTTGCTTTTTAAGGTGTTTACTCCACTGCAGTTCATGCTTTGCATGTAGATGCCTGGTCATGCAGGTTGTGCTAAGGTTCAGAACGCTAATGCCTCGCTTCAGGCTCTGATGGCACAGCGTGCAAACCACTCGGGTCTTGTCAGTCAGCACATTGTTTAAAGAAGTGCCATGCCAGGGAACTCCTTGAAGCTGCCTTTGGGGTGCTCGGTCCCTGGTGGCGGTGGCCAGTAGCAGGCGAACTCTCTTGGCGGCGGCTGTTCTGCTTTTGCCCCTGCTCCCTCTTTGCTACGCTGTTGGCTCGGTCTCACCACTGCCTCTTCCTCTGAACTATGAAAGTCAGTGGCACGACCTTCATTCCATGTGGGTCTAGGACCTCATCGTCCCTGCATCGTCTTCCACACAGTCTTCCTCCCTGACCTCCTGTTCGGTCTGCACACTGCAGAAAGACGCAGCAGTTGGCACCTGTGTTTCGTCATCATCAGAGACGTGCGGACTCCGATGAGGTGGTATTCCCATGTCCTCATCATCAGGAAACATCAGTGGTTGTGCATCAGTGCATTCTATGTCTTCCACCACTGGGGAAGGGCTAGGTGGATTCCCTTGGGAAACCCTGCCAGCAGAGTCTTCAAACAGCATAAGAGACTGCTGCATAACTTGAGGCTCTGACAGTTTCCCTGATATGCATGGGGGTGATGTGACAGACTGATGGGCTTGGTTTTCAGGCGCCACCTGTGCGCTTTCTGCAGAAGACTGGGTGGGAGATAATGTTGTGAACGTGCTGGATCCACTGTCGGCCACCCAATTGACTAGCGCCTGTACCTGCTCAGGCCTTACCATCCTTAGAACGGCATTGGGCCCCACCAAATATCGCTGTAAATTCTGGCGGGTACTGGAACCTGAGGTAGTTGGTTCACTAGGACGTGTGGCTGTGGCAGAATGGCCACGCCCTCTCCCAGCACCAGAGGGTACACTAACACCACCACGACCACGTCCGCGTCCCTTACTAGATGTTTTCCTCATTGTTACCGCTCACCAAGCACCACAATAAGAAAAAATATTTGGCCCAATGTATTGATTTCAAATTCAGGCCTTTTTTTACAGGCACCTAACACTATCTGCCTATTTATTTATGTAGCGTATTACACTAATCCAGGCACAGCAGTAACCACTGATTTAGGGAATATCTCTTTAGGGCTAGTATTTAGGCCCTGGATGAAAGGTATCCTTTATGGACAGATTTACACTTTGGCCTGCAACAGCTGGAACACCAGATTCAGGGTATTGCTATTCTGGCAATTGAATTTCACCCCAGAACAAAATATATGTTTTGGCAGGACACTATGAAACTTGGCCTGCCACAGCTGGGACACCACTGATTTATGGTAGTTGCTATTTTGGCAACTGAATTTCACCCCAGAACAAAATATATGCTTTTACGACACTATTATATTTTGCCAGCCACAGCTGACAACCGGATTTATGGTATTGCTATTTTGGCAATTGAATTTCACCCCAGAACAAAATATATGTTTTGGCAGACACTATTAATTTGCCAGCCACAGCTGGGACACCAGATTTAGGTATTGCTATTTTGGCAATTGAATTTCACCCCAGAACAATAATCTATCCTTTGCCAAACAGCAGACAGTATTATATTTAAGGCTAAACACCA
>JAKVIS010001302.1:0-36510 GCA_033119425.1 Bufotes viridis
TGCCCCTCCTCCTGCAGGGTGATACAGACAGAAGGGAGCTATGAGTCTGCTCCTCCTCCTGCAGGGTGATACATATAGAATGGAGCTATGAGTCTGCTCCTTCTCCTCCTGCAGGGTGATACATATAGAAGGGAGCTATGAGTCTGCTCCTCCTCCTGCAGGGTGATACATATAGAAGGGAGCTATGAGTCTGCTCCTACCCCTGCAGGGTGATACATATAGAATGGAGCTATGAGTCTGCCCCTCCTCCTGCAGGGTGATACATATAGAAGGGAGCTATGAGTCTGCTCCTCCTCCTGCTGGGTGATACATATAGAAGGGAGCTATGAGTCTGCTCCTCCTCCTGCAGGGTGATACATATAGAAGGGAGCTATGAGTCTGCTCCTCCCCTGCAGGGTGATACATATAGAAGGGAGCTATGAGTCTGCCCCTCCTCCTGCAGGGTGATACATATAGAAGGGAGCTATGAGTCTGCTCCTCCTCCTGCAGGGTGATACATATAGAAGGGAGCTATGAGTCTGCCCCTCCTCCTGCAGGGTGATACATATAGAAGGGAGCTATGAGTCTGCCCTCCTCCTGCAGGGTGATACATATCGAAGGGAGCTATGAGTCTGCTCCTCCTCCTGCAGGGTGATACATATAGAAGGGAGCTATGAGTCTGCCCCTCCTCCTGCAGGGTGATACATATAGAAGGGAGCTATGAGTCTGCTCCTCCTCCTGCAGGGTGATACATATAGAAGGGAGCTATGAGTCTGCTCCTCCTCCTGCAGGGTGATACATATAGAAGGGAGCTATGAGTCTGCCCCTCCTCCTGCAGGGTGATACATATAGAAGGGAGCTATGAGTCTGCTCCTCCTCCTGCAGGGTGATACATATAGAAGGGAGCTATGAGTCTGCTCCTCCTCCTGCAGGGTGATACATATAGAAGGGAGCTATGAGTCTGCCCCTCCTTCTGCAGGGTGATACATATAGAAGGGAGCTATGAGTCTGCTCCTCCTCCTGCAGGGTGATACATATAGAAGGGAGCTATGAGTCTGCCCCTCCTCCTGCAGGGTGATACATATAGAAGTGAGCTATGAGTCTGCTCCTCCTCCTGCAGGGTGATACATATAGAAGGAGCTATGAGTCTGCCCCTCCTCCTGCAGGGTGATACATATAGAAGGGAGCTATGCGTCTGCTCCTCCTCCTGCAGGGTGATACATATAGAAGGAGCTATGAGTCTGCTCCTCCTCCTGCAGGGTGATACATATAGAAGGGAGCTATGAGTCTGCCCTTCCTCCTGCAGGGTGATACATATAGAAGGGAGCTATGAGTCTGCTCCTCCTCCTGCAGGGTGATACATATAGAAGAGAGCTATGAGTCTGCCCCTCCTCCTGCAGGGTGATACATATAGAAGGGAGATATGAGTCTGCCCCTCCTCCTGCAGGGTGATACATATAGAAGGGAGCTATGAGTCTGCTCCTCCTCCTGCAGGGTGATACATATAGAAGGGAGCTATGAGTCTGCTCCTCCTCCTGCCGGGTGATACATATAGAAGGGAGCTATGAGTCTGCCCCTCCTCCTGCAGGGTGATACATATAGAAGGGAGGTATGAGTCTGCCCCTCCTCCTGCAGGGTGATACATATCGAAGGGAGCTATGAGTCTGCTCCTCCTCCTGCAGGGTGATACATATAGAAGGGAGCTATGAGTCTGCCCCTCCTCCTGCAGGGTGATACATATAGAAGGGAGCTATGAGTCTGCTCCTCCTCCTGCAGGGTGATACATATAGAAGGGAGCTATGAGTCTGCTCCTCCTCCTGCAGGGTGATACATATAGAAGGGAGCTATGAGTCTGCCCCTCCTCCTGCAGGGTGATACATATAGAAGGGAGCTATGAGTCTGCTCCTCCCCTGCAGGGTGATACATATAGAAGGGAGCTATGAGTCTGCTCCTCCTCCTGCAGGGTGATACATATAGAAGGGAGCTATGAGTCTGCCCCTCCTCCTGCAGGGTGATACATATAGAAGGGAGCTATGAGTCTGCTCCTCCTCCTGCAGGGTGATACACATAAAAGGGGGCTATAAGTCTGCCCCTCCTCCTGCAGGGTGATACAGACAGAAGAGAGCTATGAGTCTGCTCCTCCTCCTGCAGGGTGATACATATAAAAGGGGGCTATGAGTCTGCTCCTCTTCCTGCAGGGTGATACATATATAAGGAGCTATGAGTCTGCTCCTCCTCCTGCAGGGTGATACATATAGAAGGGAGCTATGAGTCTGCTCCTCCTCCTGCAGGGTGATACATATAGAAGGAGCTATGAGTCTGCCCCTCCTCCTGCAGGGTGATACATATAGAAGGAGCTATGAGTCTGCTCCTCCTCCTGCAGGGTGATACACATAGAAGGGAGCTATGAGTCTGCCCCTCCTCCTGCAGGGTGATACATATAGAAGAGAGCTATGAGTCTGCCCTCCTCCTGCAGGGTGATACATATAGAAGGGAGCTATGAGTCTGCTCCTCCTCCTGCAGGGTGATCCATATAGAAGGGAGCTATGAGTCTGCCCCTCCTCCTGCAGGGTGATACATATAGAAGGGAGCTATGAGTCTGCTCCTCCTCCTGCAGGGTGATACATATAGAAGAGAGCTATGAGTCTGCCCCTCCTCCTGCAGGGTGATACATATAGAAGGGAGCTATGAGTCTGCTCCTCCTCCTGCAGGGTGATACATATAGAAGGGAGCTATGAGTCTGCTCCTCCTCCTGCAGGGTGATACATATAGAAGGGAGCTATGAGTCTGCCCCCTCCTCCTGCAGGGTGATACATATAGAAGGGAGCTATGAGTCTGCTCCTCCTCCTGCAGGGTGATCCATATAGAAGGGAGCTATGAGTCTGCTCCTCCTCCTGCAGGGTGATACATATAGAAGGGAGCTATGAGTCTGCCCCTCCTCCTGCAGGGTGATACATATAGAAGGGAGCTATGAGTCTGCTCCTCCTCCTGCAGGGTGATACATATAGAAGGGAGCTATGAGTCTGCCCCTCCTCCTGCAGGGTGATACATATAGAAGGGAGCTATGAGTCTGCTCCTCCTCCTGCAGGGTGATACATATAGAAGGGAGCTATGAGTCTGCTCCTCCTCCTGCAGGGTGATACATATAGAAGGGAGCTATGAGTCTGCTCCTCCTCCTGCAGGGTGATACATATAGAAGGGAGCTATGAGTCTGCTCCTCCTCCTGCAGGGTGATACATATAGAAGGGAGCTATGAGTCTGCTCCTCCTCCTGCAGGGTGATACATATAGAAGGGAGCTATGAGTCTGCTCCTCCTCCTGCAGGGTGATACATATAGAAAGGAGCTATGAGTCGGCTCCTCCTCCTGCAGGGTGATACATATAGAAGGGAGCTATGAGTCTGCTCCTCCTCCTGCAGGGTGATACATATAGAAGGGTGCTATGATTCTGCTCCTCCTTCTGCAGGGTGATACATATAGAAGGAAGCTATGAGTCGGCTCCTCCTCCTGCAGGTTGATACATATAGAAGGGAGCTATGAGTCTGCTCCTCCCCCTGCAGGGTGATACATATAGAAGGGAGCTATGAGTCTGCCCCTCCTCCTGCAGGGTGATACATATAGAAGGAGCTATGAATGTGCTCCTCCTGCAGGGTGATACAGACAGAAGGGAGCTATGAGTCTGCTCCTCCTCCTGCAGGGTGATACATATAGAAGGGAGCTATGAGTCTGCCCCTCCTCCTGCAGGGTGATACATATAGAAGGGAGCTATGAGTCTGCCCCTCCTCCTGCAGGGTGATACAGACAGAAGGGAGCTATGAGTCTGCTCCTCCTCCTGCAGGGTGATACATATAGAATGGAGCTATGAGTCTGCCCCTCCTCCTGCAGGGTGATACATATAGAAGGGAGCTATGAGTCTGCTCCTCCTCCTGCAGGGTGATACATATAGAAGGGAGCTATGAGTCTGCTCCTCCTCCTGCAGGGTGATACATATAGAATGGAGCTATGAGTCTGCCCCTCCTCCTGCAGGGTGATACATATAGAAGGGAGCTATGAGTCTGCTCCTCCTCCTGCAGGGTGATACATATAGAAGGGAGCTATGAGTCTGCTCCTCCTCCTGCAGGGTGATACATATAGAAGGGAGCTATGAGTCTGCTCCTCCCCTGCAGGGTGATACATATAGAAGGGAGCTATGAGTCTGCCCCTCCTCCTGCAGGGTGATACATATAGAAGGGAGCTATGAGTCTGCTCCTCCTCCTGCAGGGTGATACATATAGAAGGGAGCTATGAGTCTGCCCCTCCTCCTGCAGGGTGATACATATAGAAGGGAGCTATGAGTCTGCCCCTCCTCCTGCAGGGTGATACATATCGAAGGGAGCTATGAGTCTGCTCCTCCTCCTGCAGGGTGATACATATAGAAGGGAGCTATGAGTCTGCCCCTCCTCCTGCAGGGTGATACATATAGAAGGGAGCTATGAGTCTGCTCCTCCTCCTGCAGGGTGATACATATAGAAGGGAGCTATGAGTCTGCTCCTCCTCCTGCAGGGTGATACATATAGAAGGGAGCTATGAGTCTGCCCCTCCTCCTGCAGGGTGATACATATAGAAGGGAGCTATGAGTCTGCTCCTCCTCCTGCAGGGTGATACATATAGAAGGGAGCTATGAGTCTGCTCCTCCTCCTGCAGGGTGATACATATAGAAGGGAGCTATGAGTCTGCCCCTCCTTCTGCAGGGTGATACATATAGAAGGGAGCTATGAGTCTGCTCCTCCTCCTGCAGGGTGATACATATAGAAGGGAGCTATGAGTCTGCCCCTCCTCCTGCAGGGTGATACATATTGAAGTGAGCTATGAGTCTGCTCCTCCTCCTGCAGGGTGATACATATAGAAGGAGCTATGAGTCTGCCCCTCCTCCTGCAGGGTGATACATATAGAAGGGAGCTATGCGCCTGCTCCTCCTCCTGCAGGGTGATACATATAGAAGGAGCTATGAGTCTGCTCCTCCTCCTGCAGGGTGATACATATAGAAGGGAGCTATGAGTCTGCCCTTCCTCCTGCAGGGTGATACATATAGAAGGGAGCTATGAGTCTGCTCCTCCTCCTGCAGGGTGATACATATAGAAGAGAGCTATGAGTCTGCCCCTCCTCCTGCAGGGTGATACATATAGAAGGGAGATATGAGTCTGCCCCTCCTCCTGCAGGGTGATACATATAGAAGGGAGCTATGAGTCTGCTCCTCCTCCTGCAGGGTGATACATATAGAAGGGAGCTATGAGTCTGCTCCTCCTCCTGCCGGGTGATACATATAGAAGGGAGCTATGAGTCTGCCCCTCCTCCTGCAGGGTGATACATATAGAAGGGAGGTATGAGCCTGCCCCTCCTCCTGCAGGGTGATACATATCGAAGGGAGCTATGAGTCTGCTCCTCCTCCTGCAGGGTGATACATATAGAAGGGAGCTATGAGTCTGCCCCTCCTCCTGCAGGGTGATACATATAGAAGGGAGCTATGAGTCTGCTCCTCCTCCTGCAGGGTGATACATATAGAAGGGAGCTATGAGTCTGCTCCTCCTCCTGCAGGGTGATACATATAGAAGGGAGCTATGAGTCTGCCCCTCCTCCTGCAGGGTGATACATATAGAAGGGAGCTATGAGTCTGCTCCTCCCCTGCAGGGTGATACATATAGAAGGGAGCTATGAGTCTGCTCCTCCTCCTGCAGGGTGATACATATAGAAGGGAGCTATGAGTCTGCCCCTCCTCCTGCAGGGTGATACATATAGAAGGGAGCTATGAGTCTGCTCCTCCTCCTGCAGGGTGATACACATAAAGGGGGCTATAAGTCTGCCCCTCCTCCTGCAGGGTGATACAGACAGAAGAGAGCTATGAGTCTGCTCCTCCTCCTGCAGGGTGATACATATAAAAGGGGGCTATGAGTCTGCTCCTCCTCCTGCAGGGTGATACATATATAAGGAGCTATGAGTCTGCTCCTCCTCCTGCAGGGTGATACATATAGAAGGGAGCTATGAGTCTGCTCCTCCTCCTGCAGGGTGATACATATAGAAGGAGCTATGAGTCTGCCCCTCCTCCTGCAGGGTGATACATATAGAAGGAGCTATGAGTCTGCTCCTCCTCCTGCAGGGTGATACACATAGAAGGGAGCTATGAGTCTGCCCCTCCTCCTGCAGGGTGATACATATAGAAGAGAGCTATGAGTCTGCCCCTCCTCCTGCAGGGTGATACATATAGAAGGGAGCTATGAGTCTGCTCCTCCTCCTGCAGGGTGATCCATATAGAAGGGAGCTATGAGTCTGCCCTCCTCCTGCAGGGTGATACATATAGAAGGGAGCTATGAGTCTGCTCCTCCTCCTGCAGGGTGATACATATAGAAGAGAGCTATGAGTCTGCCCCTCCTCCTGCAGGGTGATACATATAGAAGGGAGCTATGAGTCTGCTCCTCCTCCTGCAGGGTGATACATATAGAAGGGAGCTATGAGTCTGCTCCTCCTCCTGCAGGGTGATACATATAGAAGGGAGCTATGAGTCTGCCCCTCCTCCTGCAGGGTGATACATATAGAAGGGAGCTATGAGTCTGCTCCTCCTCCTGCAGGGTGATCCATATAGAAGGGAGCTATGAGTCTGCTCCTCCTCCTGCAGGGTGATACATATAGAAGAGAGCTATGAGTCTGCCCCTCCTCCTGCAGGGTGATACATATAGAAGGGAGCTATAAGTCTGCCCCTCCTCCTGCAGGGTGATACATGTAGAAGGGAGCTATGAGTCTGCCCCTCCTCCTGCAGGGTGATACAGACAGAAGGGAGCTATGAGTCTGCCCCTCCTCCTGCAGGGTGATACATATAGAAGGGAGCTATGAGTCTGCTCCTCCTCCTGCAGGGTGATACATATAGAAGGGATTTATGAGTCTGCTCCTCCTCCTGCAGGGTGATACATATAGAAGGGAGCTATGAGTCTGCTCCTCCTCCTGCAGGGTGATACATATAGAAGGGAGCTATGAGTCTGCTCCTCCTCCTGCAGGGTGATACATATAGAAGGGAGCTATGAGTCTGCTCCTCCTCCTGCAGGGTGATACATATAGAAGTGAGCTATGAGTCTGCTCCTCCTCCTGCAGGGTGATACATATAGAAGGGAGCTATGAGTCTGCCCCTCCTCCTGCAGGGTGATACATATAGAAGGGAGCTATTAGTCTGCTCCTCCTCCTGCAGGGTGATACATATAGAAGGGAGCTATGAGTCTGCCCCTCCTCCTGCAGGGTGGTACATAGAGAAGGGAGCTATGAGTCTGCCCCTCCTCCTGCAGGGTGATACATATAGAAGGGAGCTATGAGTCTGCTCCTCCTCCTGCAGGGTGATACATATAGAAGGGAGCTATGAGTCTGCCCCTCCTCCTGCAGGGTGATACATATAGAAGGGAGCTATGAGTCTGCCCCTCCTCCTGCAGGGTGATACATATAGATGGGAGCTATGAGTCTGCCCCTCCTCCTGCAGGGTATTACAGACAGAATGGAGCTATGAGTCTGCTCCTCCTCCTGCAGGGTGATACATATAGAAGGGAGCTATGAGTCTGCTCCTCCTCCTGCAGGGTGATACATATAGAAGGAGCTATGAGTCTGCCCCTCCTCCTGCAGGGTGATACAGACAGAAGGGAGCTATGAGTCTGCTCCTCCTCCTGCAGGGTGATACATATAGAAGGGAGCTATGAGTCTGCTCCTCCTCCTGCAGGGTGATACATATAGAAGTGAGCTTTGGTTGCTCCTCCTCCTGCAGGGTGATACAGACAGAAGGGGGCTTTGGTTGCTCCTCCCCCTGCAGGGTGATACAGATATAAGGTGGCTTTGGTTGCTCCTCCCCCTGCAGGGTGCCACAGCTGTGGCCCGCCTCCTCCTGTATGACCGCCCTCTCTCTCCTGCAGGTTGATCGTGGCGCTGTCGGTGACGTTGGGGATGTTCGTCGTTGAGTTTGCCGGATTCTTCTCCGGGGTTTCCATGTTCAGTAACACGCAGAGCCTCCTGTGTATCCTTCCTGTGCCGCCCTGAACACCTGACATCCGGGGCCCCTAGCTCCCTCTGGAGTCTCCAAGTGAAACTTAAAGGGGAATTCCACCTTATAGCGATGTTCTGATATTTGAAGGGGAAATGTCAACAGGTGACATGTTTGGGAGCCCAGGTCCATGATCTGTGGCGGATTTGTGGCGCCATCTGCAGGTGGTCAGTGTAACAGAGCTAGGCAGAGGAGCTGACACTCTTGGAGCAGAGGGCACAGCACTTCACTCGCTGAGACTTCGTGACATTGTACCATGCAGCGTCCTGACTAACAGCGCAGACGTGAAAGTCTTCATTGTCCTGTAGGTGGCGCCTCTCTCCACTGCTTGTATGCAGGTCACATCCTGTGGTCACACAGCGCCACCTACAGGTGTTCGATCGCAATTGCTGCCTGTAGTCGCCAGTCATTAGACTGAATGGAAGAATGGCGTCTGCCGCCTTACCGTTATCCGTGACCCCACCCGCCAGAAGAGTGCAGCAACACCATGAAGATGACTGTGATGTCACTGGGTATGGCCCCACGCCGTCGACCGCAAATAGCAGGTCTGAAAAGTACAGATGGAGTCCGGACGGACATATGGATGCGGGAAGTGCACCGATCATCCATGTGCGTTCCGGATCCGTATGTCCATTTCGTAAAATGCGGACTACAGGCCCATTGAAAACAACGGGACCACATCCGTATTTTGTGGATCCGCAAAACGGACAAGGCCTAGGCAGAAACTACATTTTGCCTTATGTTTAGGACTAGGGATGAGCGGATCGACTTCGGATGAAATATCCGAAGCCGATTCGCATAATACTTCGTTTTCATACTGTAAAAAAACATTTCCCGAACTCCGTTTTTGTTCCAAGGTATCACTTCCAACCGAACCCGAGTCCGAAAATGTTTTTTTACATCAGGAATTGATTTATGAAGTTATAATGTGAAGTCTCGCGAGACTACGCAAAGTAATACCTTCGGCTCATCGGAGCCAATACATTCTAATACTGTATGGAGAGCTCGCACCGTACCGCATTGAAACGAAGTATTCTGCGAATCGACTTTGGATGTTTCATCCGAAGCCGATTCGCTCATCCCCATTTTGGGTACATTCACAAAACGCAGATCCGAAATATACGGATGACGTTTGTGTTGCATCCGTTTTTTTGGGACCCATTGACTGGATTTTGTGGATAAGTATAGGACATATATCCGTTCCGCAAAAGATAGAACACGTCCTATTCTGTGTCGGAAGTACGCTTCATAGACTCAATGGAACACGGACGCCATCCGTATTTTGCCTCTTCGTGTTTTGCCGTTGTGTGCACGCCCCCTTACTGTATCCAGGCAGCAGCACAGTGCCACCTGCTGGCTGGTGGTGTCACCTCCTTCTGTCACCAGGACATTCAGCAATACGGTGGGGGGCGGTCACGGGCAGGAGTCTCATTGTTTGTCCATAACCCCTTCCTGCGCGCGGCAGCCATCGGAGCCCACGCCAGCGCCAGCGTTGCTCTCCTCTTCTACCTCTTCGAGGGCTGGACGTGCGCGGTGTACTGGTGGATATTCGCTCTGTGCAGGTAAGTGGTCTCCTCCCTGCCGCTTCCTTCCTTGACTCCGCCCTCAGCCCTGGCCGCGCACTGCTCCGCATCGGTCAGCCTGGCCCTGTTTGTCACCCAGAAGTGGGAGTGCACCTCCTATTGGTATATCTTTGGTTTCTGCAGGTGTGTGGAGGGTAGGAAGAGGAAAAGATGGCCGACTAGGACCCCCCTCCCCCACCTAGTGTTGTCCTCAGTAACGAAGGGGGCTAGAGTGGACTGTGTCGCCCCCTACTGTTACTGAGGGGCAGCTGGGCATACACATAGACTGCTGCTTGTTCAGCTGACTCCCCTATACACATGCAGGTCAGGCATACATGTTTCCTGGGGCCACTCTATCGGGTGATGGCTCTGGTCAATGCTAACCACGGCGTCTAAGAAGTTAAAGAGAGGGAGGGGCTCAGATTGGGAGTGTTTAGGGCTGACTGCTGCATGAAAGCTTAAAGGGGTTGTTCACGACTGAGGACCTTTTAATCCCAGCGAGGCCGGCCCGTCGATGGGAATCATACTGACCTGGTCCCTGCCGCCAGGTTCTGGCTTCTTCACTCCCTCGATATTCGGTTTGACGCTGGTGACGTGGCCAATGAATGGCCGCATTGATGATGTGTCACCCATTAGTCATGTGACTCGTCACCACTGCAGCCAGATCACCGGTGTCAAATCGGATATTCATGCAGGGAGACCCGGGGGGGGACCAGGTCAGTATAATTCCCATCGACGGGCCGGCCTCTCTGGGGGCAGGGAGCAGGTAAATGGAATTCCTGGTGAGGGTACGGCCACTCGTAGGGGGCAGGGAGCAGGTCAGCGTGATTCCTGGTGAGGGTACGGCCACTCTGGGGGGGCAGGGAGCAGGTCAATGTGATTCCTGGTGAGGGTACAGCCACTCTGGGGGGAAGGGAGCAGGTTAGTGTGATTTATGGTGAGGGTACGGCCTCTCTGGGGGGCAGGGAGCAGGTTAGTGTGATTTATGGTGAGGGTACGGCCTCTCTGGGGGGCAGGGAGCAGGTCAATGTGATTCCTGCTGAGGGTACGGCCACTCCTGGGGGGCAGGGAGCAGGTCAATGTGATTCCTGGTGAGGGTACGGCCACTCTGGGAGGCAGGGAGCAGGTCAGTGTGATTCCTGGTGAGGGTACGGCCACTCTGGGGGGCAGGAACTAGGTCAATGTGATTGCCGCTGAGGGTACGGCCGCTCTGTGGGGCAGGGAGCAGGTCAATGTGATTCCTGCTGAGGGTACGGCCACTCTGGGGGGCAGAGAGCAGGTCAGTGTGATTCCTGGTGAGGGTACGGCCTCTCTGGGGGCAGGGAGCAGGTCAGTCTGATTCCTGGTGAGGTTATGGCCACTCTGGGGGGCAGGGAGCAGGTCAGTGTGATTCCTGGTGAGGGTACGGCCTCTCTGGGGGGCAGGGAGCAGGTCCTTGTGATTCCTGGTGAGGGTACGGCCACTCTGGGGGGCAGGGAGACGGTCAGTGTGATTCCTGGTGAGGGTACGGCCACTCTGGGGGGCAGGGAGCAGGTCAATGTGATTCCCGCTGAGGGTACGGCCGCTCTGGGGGGCAGGGACCCGGTCAATGTGATTCCTGGTGAGGGTACGGCCACTTTGGAGGGCAGGGAGCAGGTCAGTGTGATTCCTGGTGAGGGTACGGCCACTTTGGGGGGCAGGGAGCAGGTCAGTGTGATTCCCGGTGAGGGTACGGCCACTCTGGGGGCAGGGAGCAGGTCAGTGTGATTCCCACCGAGGATATGGCCACTCTGGGGGCAGGGAGCAGGTCAGTGTGATTCCAGGTGAGGGTACGGCCACTCTGGGGGGCAGAGAGCAGGTCAGTGTGATTCCTGGTGAGGGTACGGCCTCTCTGGGGGCAGGGAGCAGGTCAGTCTGATTCCTGGTGAGGTTATGGCCACTCTGGGGGGCAGGGAGCAGGTCAGTGTGATTCCTGGTGAGGGTACGGCCTCTCTGGGGGGCAGGGAGCAGGTCCTTGTGATTCCTGGTGAGGGTACGGCCACTCTGGGGGGCAGGGAGACGGTCAGTGTGATTCCTGGTGAGGGTACGGCCACTCTGGGGGGCAGGGAGCAGGTCAATGTGATTCCCGCTGAGGGTACGGCCGCTCTGGGGGGCAGGGACCCGGTCAATGTGATTCCTGGTGAGGGTACGGCCACTTTGGAGGGCAGGGAGCAGGTCAGTGTGATTCCTGGTGAGGGTACGGCCACTTGGGGGGCAGGGAGCAGGTCAGTGTGATTCCCGGTGAGGGTACGGCCACTCTGGGGGCAGGGAGCAGGTCAGTGTGATTCCCACCGAGGATATGGCCACTCTGGGGGCAGGGAGCAGGTCAGTGTGATTCCAGGTGAGGGTACGGCCACTCTGGGGGCAGGGACCCGGTCAGTGTGATTCCTGGTGAGGGTACGGCCTCTCTGGGGGCAGGGACCCGGTCAGTGTTATTCCTGGTGAGGGTACGGCCACTCTGGGGGGCAGGTACCCGGTCAGTGTGATTCCCGCTGAGGGTACAGCCACTCTAGGGGGCAGGGAGCAGGTAAATGAGATTCCTGTGAGGGTAGCGCCACTCTGGGGGGCAGGAACCCAGTCAGTGTGATTCCTGGTGAGGGTACGGCCACTCTGGGGGGCAGGGAGCAGGTCAATGTGGTTCCTGGTGAGGGTACGGCCTCTCTGGGGGGCAGGGAGCAGGTCAGTGTGATTCCTGGTAAGGGTACGGCCTCTCTGGGGGGCAGAGAGCAAGTCAATGTGATTCCTGGTGAGGGTACGGCCACTCTGGGGGGCAGGGAGCCGGTCACTGTGATTCCTGCTGAGGGTACGGCCACTCTGGGGGGCAGGGAGCAGGTCAGTGTGATTCCTGGTGAGGGTACGGCCACTCTGGGGGGCAGGGAGCAGGTCAATGTGATTCCTGGTGAGGGTACGGCCTCTCTGGGGGGCAGGGAGCAGGTCAGTGTGATTCCTGGTAAGGGTACGTCCTCTCTGGGGGGCAGAGAGCAAGTCAATGTGATTCCTGGTGAGGGTACGGCCACTCTGGGGGGCAGGGACCAAGTCAATGTGATTCCTGGTAAGGGTACGTACGGCCTCTCTGGGGGGCAGGGACCAGGTCAATGTGATTCCTGGTGAGGGTACGACCTCTCTGGGGGGC
Organism: Bufotes viridis; assembly: GCA_033119425.1. Lineage (NCBI taxonomy): Eukaryota > Metazoa > Chordata > Amphibia > Anura > Bufonidae > Bufotes > Bufotes viridis. The sequence continues at coordinate 12,738 of JAKVIS010001302.1, forward strand.
AGGGAGCAGGTCAGTGTGATTCCTGCTGAGGGTACGGCCACTCTGGGGGGCAGAGAGCAGGTCAGTGTGATTCCTGGTGAGGGTACGGCCACTCTGGTGGGCAGGGAGCAGGTAAATGTTATTCCTGGTGAAGGTACGGCCTCTCTGGGGGGCAGGGAGCAGGTCAGTGTGATTCCTGGTGAGGGTATGGCCACTCTGGGTGGCAGGGAGCAGGTCAGTGTGATTCCCGCTAAGGGTACGGCCACTCTGGGGGCAGAGAGCAGGTCAGTGTGATTCCTGGTGAGTGTACGGCCTCTCTGGGGGGCAGGGAGCAGGTCAGTGTGATTCCTGGTGAGGGTATGGCCACTCTGGGGGGCAGGGAGCAGGTCAGTGTGATTCCTGGTGAGGGTACGGCCTCTCTGGGGGCAGGGAGCAGGGCAGTGTGATTCCCGCTAAGGGTACGGCCACTCTGGGGGCAGAGAGCAGGTCAGTGTAATTCCTGGTGAGGGTACGGCCACTCCTGGGGGGCAGGGAGCAGGTCAGTGTGATTCCTGGTGAGGGTACGGCCACTCTGGGGGGCAGGGAGCAGGTCAGTGTGATTCCTGGTGAGGGTACAGCCACTCTGGGGGGCAGGGAGCAGGTCAGTGTGATTCCTGGTCAGGGTACGGCCACTCCTGGGGGGCAGGGAGCAGGTCAGTGTGATTCCTGTGAGGGTACGGCCTCTCTGGGGGCAGGCAGCAGGTCAGTGTGATTCCTGGTGAGGGTACGGCCTCTCTGGGGGGCAGGGAGCAGGTCAGTGTGATTCCTGGTGAGGGTACGGCCACTCTGGGGGGCAGGGAGCAGGTTAGTGTGATTCCTGTGAGGGTACGGCCACTCTGGGGGGCAGGGAGCAGGTCAGTGTGATTCCTGTGAGGGTACGGCCACTCTCGGGGGCAGGGAGCAGGTCAGTGTGATTCCTGGTGAGAGTGCGGCCACTCTGGGGGCAGGGAGCAGGTCAGTGTGATTCCTGGTGAGGGTACGGCCTCTCTGGGGGCAGGGAGCAGGTCAGTGTGATTCCTGGTGAGGTGCACGGCCTCTCTGGGGGCAGGGAGCAGGTCAGTGTGATTCCTGGTGAGGGTACGGCCTCTCTGGGGGCAGGAGCAGGTCAGTGTGATTCCTGGTGAGGGTACGGCCTCTCTGGGGGCAGGGAGCAGGTCAGTGTGATTCCTGGTGAGGGTACGGCCTCTCTGGGGGCAGGGAGCAGGTCAGTGTGATTCCTGGTGAGGTGCACGGCCTCTCTGGGGGCAGGGAGCAGGTCAGTGTGATTCCTGGTGAGGGTACGGCCTCTCTGGGGGCAGGGAGCAGGTCAGTGTGATTCCTGGTGAGGGTACGGCCACTCTGGGGGGCAGGGAGCAGGTCAGTGTGATTCCTGGTGAGGGTACGGCCACTCTGGGGGCAGGGAGCAGGTCAGTGTGATTCCTGGTGAGAGTGCGGCCTCTCTGGGGGCAGGGAGCAGGTCAGTGTGATTCCTGGTGAGGTACGGCCACTCTGGGGGCAGGGAGCAGGTCAGTGTGATTCCTGCTGAGGGTACGGCCACTCTGGGGGCAGAGAGCAGGTCAGTGTGATTCCTGGTGAGGGTACGGCCTCTCTGGGGGCAGGGAGCAGGTCAGTGTGATTCCTGGTGAGGGTACGGCCACTCTGGGGGCAGGGAGCAGGTCAGTGTGATTCCTGGTGAGGGTACGGCCACTCTGGGGGCAGGGAGCAGGTCAGTGTGATTCCTGGTGAGGTGCACGGCCTCTCTGGGGGCAGGGAGCAGGTCAGTGTGATTCCTGGTGAGGGTACGGCCTCTCTGGGGGCAGGGAGCAGGTCAGTGTGATTCCTGGTGAGGGTACGGCCACTCTGGGGGCAGGGAGCAGGTCAGTGTGATTCCTGGTGAGAGTGCACGGCCTCTCTGGGGGCAGGGAGCAGGTCAGTGTGATTCCTGGTGAGGGTACGGCCACTCTGGGGGCAGGAGCAGGTCAGTGTGATTCCTGGTGAGGGTGCGGCCACTCTGGGGGCAGGGAGCAGGTCAGTGTGATTCCTGGTGAGGGTACGGCCTCTCTGGGGGCAGGGAGCAGGTCAGTGTGATTCCTGGTGAGGGTACGGCCACTCTGGGGGGCAGGGAGCAGGTCAGTGTGATTCCTGGTGAGGGTGCGGCCTCTCTGGGGGCAGGGAGCAGGTCAGTGTGATTCCTGGTGAGGGTACGGCCTCTCTGGGGGCAGGGAGCAGGTCAGTGTGATTCCTGGTGAGGGTACGGCCTCTCTGGGGGCAGGGAGCAGGTCAGTGTGATTCCTGGTGAGGGTACGGCCACTCTGGGGGCAGGGAGCAGGTCAGTGTGATTCCTGGTGAGGGTACGGCCTCTCTGGGGGCAGGGAGCAGGTCAGTGTGATTCCTGGTGAGGGCACGGCCTCTCTGGGGGCAGGGAGCAGGTCAGTGTGATTCCTGGTGAGGGTACGGCCACTCTGGGGGCAGGGAGCAGGTCAGTGTGATTCCTGGTGAGGGTACGGCCTCTCTGGGGGCAGGGAGCAGGTCAGTGTGATTCCTGGTGAGGGTACGGCCTCTCTGGGGGCAGGGAGCAGGTCAGTGTGATTCCTGGTGAGGGTACGGCCTCTCTGGGGGCAGGGAGCAGGTCAGTGTGATTCCTGGTGAGGGTACGGCCTCTCTGGGGGCAGGCAGCGGGTCAGTGTGATTCCTGGTGAGGGTACGGCCACTCCTGGGGGGCAGGGAGCAGGTCAGTGTGATTCCTGGTGAGGGTACGACCTCTCTGGGGGGCAGGGAGCAGGTCAGTGTGATTCCTGGTGAGGGTACGGCCACTCCTGGGGGGCAGGGAGCAGGTCAGTGTGATTCCTGTGAGGGTACGGCCACTCCTGGGGGGCAGGGAGCAGGTCACTGTAATTCCTGGTGAGGGTACGGCCTCTCAGGGTGGCAGGGAGCAGGTCAGTGTGATTCCTGGTGAGGGTACGGTCATTCTGGGGGGCAGGGAGCAGGTCAGTGTGATTCCTGGTGAGGGTACGGCCTCTCTGGGGGCAGGGAGCAGGTCAGTGTGATTCCTGGTGAGGGTACGGCCTCTCTGGGGGCAGGCAGCGGGTCAGTGTGATTCCTGGTGAGGGTACGGCCACTCCTGGGGGGCAGGGAGCAGGTCAGTGTGATTCCTGTGAGGGTACGGCCATTCTGGGGGGCAGGGACCCGGTCAGCGTGATTCCTGGTGAGGGTACGGACATTCTGGGGGGTGTCCCAGGAGTGAACACATTTATGCTGGAGGACATGGCCTGGAAAATATTCCGCTCCCTGACGTTTTCTCTTTCCGCAGTGCGCTCCCGGCCTTCACAGAGATCATCATCTTCATCGCTGTGTTCGGACTGAAGCAGAAGCCCCTGTGATGTCAGCCCCGTACACGCGTAAAGACGGACAATCACCTGTGGCGCCAATTATAGACACGACCGTCTCCTCCGGCTGCTGAAACTGATCCAAAGCCAGCAGTGACACCTAGTGGAGTGTGAGGGAACTTCACCCTGCGTCCTCCCTGTTAGATAAGGTCCAGTTATGGAGGAACATTTCACTTAAAGGGGTATTCTGGGTTTGTAATGTTATTCCCTTATCCACAGATCTATCAGATCAAGAGAATGGGGGCCCCGTACCCCGTGGAGCCCCTGATCAGCCGCTCCATTCATCTCTATTGCCGCTCTAGAGATTGGCTGGTGCTGTACTTCAATCTCCCATAGAAATGATTGGAGTGCCCATGCGCATGCTCGACCAGCCACTCCGTTCATTTCGGGGGGCTCAGGGGGGTACGGGGTCGCACCGATCTAATAGCTATAACTTTACATAACCAGAATACCCCTTTAATAACTCAGGTGTAGATCAGAGATCCTGGCCTCACTTATAATGGAAACAAATGACATCGTTATATGGAGGACCCCAGACCTAGCTGGTCACGGGACCCTCCATAATCGCTTGCTCCACCCATTGAAATACAATGCAGACAGCTGCTAGGTCTTCCTGGTTCATGGCGGCCCACCACCTTGACACACACCTAAAAAGGGCGTTACCGGACTTCCCCTTTAAGTGACGTGTTCCTTCATGAGTAGTCCCTGGACATTTACCATTAGAGACTGGCTGAGCCTATAAAGATCTGCGCAGGAGTGTGACCCTGCCGAGGTATGAGGCACCAAGCAGACGCCCCTGTGATATTACGCTCTCACTTAAAGGAGAACACTACCTGAAAGCTGGGTCTGACTCTGCGAGGGTGAAACAAGCTCGGTTCTTGGAGATCAGTGGAGCGCTGCTGTGAGTCAACTACAACTTCCAGCACGTCCCGACAGCCGCATGTTGGGAGTTGCAGTCTTACAGTTGGAGGTGGCCGCTGTAGGTTGAAGCTAGGCCTCTACTGTGCAGATGTCTCCGGCGCGGACATGGCGCTCACAGGGCTGAGATTTACACCGTTTTCTACCTTTTCTATGCAGCTTGTTTGTACTTTTTTTTTTTGTACTATTTTTGCTACGGACGACATTAATCACTGGGGTTTTACAATATTTTCTTACATAATAATAATAAATTTATAAATATATTTATTATAAAATGTTATGATGTGTGTGTTATTATATATGATATGTATTATATCTATCTATATCATACATTACATTACTTATCCTGTACTGATCCTGAGTTATATCCTATATTATACTCCAGAGCTGCACTCACTATTCTGCTGGTGCAGTCACTGAGTACATACATTACATTACTTATCCTGCACTGATCCTGAGTTACATCCTGTATTATACTCCAGAGCTGCACTCACTATTCTGCTGGTGGAGTCACTGTGTACATACATTACATTACTTATCCTGTACTGATCCTGAGTTATATCCTATATTATACTCCAGAGCTGCACTCACTATTCTGCTGGTGCAGTCACTGTGTACATACATTACTTATCCTGTACTGATCCTGAGTTACATCCTGTATTATACTCCAGAGCTGCACTCACTATTCTGCTGGTGCAGTCACTGAGTACATACATTACTTATCCTGTACTGATACTGAGAAACATCCTGTATTATACTCCAGAGCTGCACTCACTATTCTGCTGGTGCAGTCACTGAGTACATACATTACTTATCCTGTACTGATCCTGAGTTACATCCTGTATTATACTCCAGAGCTGCACTCACTATTCTGCTGGTGGAGTCACTGTGTACATATATTACATTACTTATCCTGCACTGATCCTGAGTTGCATCCTGTATTATACTCCAGAGCTGCACTCACTATTCTGCTGGTGGAGTCACTGTGTACATACATTACATTACTTATCCTGTACTGATCCTGAGTTACATCCTGTATTATACTCCAGAGCTGCACTCACTATTCTGCTGGTGCAGTCACTGTGTACATACATTACATTACTTATCCTGTACTGATCCTGAGTCACATCCTGTATTATACTCCAGAGCTGCACTCACTATTCTGCTGGTGGAGTCACTGTGTACATACATTACTTATCCTGTACTGATCCTGAGTTACATTCTGTATTATACTCCAGAGCTGCACTCACTATTCTGCTGGTGCAGTCACTGTGTACATACATTACTTACCCTGTACTAATCCTGAGTTACCTCCTGTATCATACTCCAGAGCTGCACTCACTATTCTGCAGCTGGATGGAGGAATTAAGGCCCAGTAATGGGTAGATGAGAGGCAGCGAGCACAGGTGAAGCATGCTGGTACTTGTAGTTCTCAGGAATTGTGAATATAGGAATGATCTTGCTTGTGTCCGCGCTGCATGGGCAGGATTGTCCCCGGTGTACATTTAGAAATGCCACAATGATAGTACAAATAAGTGAATGCTGGGAGTAGTAGTCGCTCTCTGTGACTGTGGAATCAGAAACTGCCTTGTGCTGGTCAGTACCTGGCGCTGTGGCTTAGTTGGTTAAAGCGCCTGTCTAGTAAACAGGAGATCCTGAGTTCGAATCTCAGCAGTGCCTTGTATTTTTTACCTTATACAGTTTTATTAGAATTAGTTTTTTTTACATTTATTGTCCAGAAATCGCAGATCATTTATAGCAGAACACTGATCTCTGCTGGGGAGAGGCGGAAGCGCAGCCGGGGATTTGCCTCTTATCTGTTTTCTACATCATTATAGTGGGCGCCACGTAATACCGCATCTCACCTGCAGTAGTCTCACGGCAATAACAGCTCGTCACCGCGGCTTTTTCCGAACCCACCCGTGTAGCCCCTGCCTTAAAGAAGGATTGGACAAACCCTTTAAGGGAATGTGTCGGCAGCATTGTTCAAATCACATTTTTATATTGAACATCATTTTTGATATATTCTTTTAAAATTTTTCCCTGTCACTTTATTAAAATATGTATAAAATCCTGCAGTCTTCACACGGGTCACTCGGTTTTGTGAGCCACCAAATGGTCCATAGACACAGCGGTATGGCGGGGACCTTACTGACTTCTATGGGAGAGTCTTCTAGGCATGCTCTGTGACCTGTGCCGAGGTCAGGAGGGAGCAGATAACCTCTGATAATTGCCTCTCGTGAATGGTGGATCCCGTCTTATCTATACACAAAGGTATTACTTGTCGTTGTAATCCTGCCTGTGGTGATAACAATGTTAGCTGCTGAGAAGTTACCTGTACAGAACAGGAAATCGTGACCAATTATTAGGCCTAGTGGCCAGTGTGAACATTGCAGGGTTATGTACATTTTTTCTCAAGTCTCAAGAATGAGGCTTTGTCTCTGTCTGCTGATTTGCTATAGATGTCCTATAGTGGTGGGTGCCACCTCTTGAGAATGAGGCCCTGCCTCCTGGTGATTTGCCATAGATGTCCTATAGGGGTGGGTGCCACCTCTTGAGAATGAGGCCCTGCCTCCTGGTGATTTGCCATAGATGTCCTATAGGGGTGGGTGCCACCTCTTGAGAATAAGGCCCTGCCTCCTGGTGATTTGCTATAGATGTCCTATAGTGGTGGGTGCAACCTCTTGAGAATGAGGCCCTGCCTCCTGGTGATTTGCCATAGATGTCCTATAGGGGTGGGTGCCACCTCTTGAGAATAAGGCCCTGCCTCCTGGTGATTTGCCATAGATGTCCTATAGCGGTGGGTGCCACCTCTTGAGAATGAGGCCCTGCCTCCTGGTGATTTGCTATAGATGTCCTATAGGGGTGGGTGCCACCTCTTGAGAATAAGGCCCTGCCTCCTGGTGATTTGCCATAGATGTCCTATAGCGGTGGGTGCCACCTCTTGAGAATTAGTGATGTCGCGAACATAAAATTTTCAGTTCGCGAACAGCGAACGCGAACTTCCGTAAATGTTCGCGAACTGGCGAACCGGGCGAACCGCCATAGACTTCAATAGACAGGCGAATTTTAAAACCCACAGGGACTCTTTCTGGCCACAATAGTGATGAGAAAGTTGTTTCAAGGGGTCTAACACCTGGACTGTGGCATGCCGGGGGGGGATCTATGGCAAAACTCCCATGGAAAATTACGTAGTGGACGCAGAGTCGGGTTTTAATCCATAAAGGGCATAAATCAACTAACATTCCTAAATTGTTTGGAATAACGTGCTTTAAAACATCCAGTGTGTGTATACGATCAGGTATGATGTTGTATCGATCAGGTAGTGTAAGGGTTACGCCCGCTTCACAGACATTGACAGACCAAACTCCCCTTTTAATGCACCGCAAACAACCGCAAACAGTCCATTTACACAACCGCAAACTCCCCATTTGCACAAGGTTGGATACCAAGCTAGCCACGTCCCGGTGATGTCATTGAAGGTTTCTTCCTCCACCCAGCCACGTACAACACCAAGGGTCCCCGAAAGGTGAATTGAATTGATTTTTCGAACGGGGAGATTGTTAAAAAAACGCTGGCTCCCTCCCCTTTGTTTTTATCCACGGTGACTGCGTCTGCGCCGTGCAATTTACTGTCACACCCGATATGAGTGGTATTTTCTGTAGTACTATTCTCATCAGTTTAATCCCTCTAACGTCCCCAATCTGGGTGCCATTTATTGAATAGATTTTTCGAACGGGGAGATGGTTAAAAAAACTCTGGCTCCCTCCACTCTGTTTTAATCCACGGTCACTGCGTCTGTGCTGTGCAATTTACTGTCACACCCGATATGAGTGGTATTTTCTGTAGTACTATTAAATTAAATTAAATGCCTTATTTATCGGCAAGCTACTGTGCCACCCGGTATCAGTGGTTGGCACTGGCAGTGGGCACACTACAGTCAGTGGAAGAGGGCCTGACACACACTGGCAGCAGGCAAGCAACTGAATTTAGACTACTGTCTAAAAATTAAATGCCTTATTTATCGGCAAGCTACTGTGCCACCCGGTATCAGTGGTTGGCACTGGCAGTGGGCACACTACAGTCAGTGGAAGCGGGCCTGACACACACTGGCAGCAGGCAAGCAACTGAAATTACACTAAAGTGTAAAAATTAAATGCCTTTTTTTGATGCAAAGTACTGTGCCACACGGGATGACAGGGGTGGGCACTGGCAGTGGGCACACTACAGTCAGTGGAAGTCAGCCTGACACACACTGGCAGGCAACTAACCTTAGATTAAAGTGTAAAAATTAAGTGCCTTTTTTTAAAGCAAAGTCCTGTGCCACACGGGATGACAGGGGTGGGCACTGGCAGTGGGCACACTACAGTCAGTTGAAGTCGGCCTGACACACACTAGCAGCAGGCACGCAGCTGAAATTACACTAAAGTGTAAAAATTAAATGCCTTTTTTATGCAAAGTCCTGTGCCAGCCGGTATGAGTGGTGGGCACTGGCAGTGGGCACACTACAGTCAGTGGAAGTCAGCCTGACACACACTGGCAGGCAACTAACCTTAGATTAAAGTGTAAAAATTAAATGCCTTTTTTTGATGCAAAGTCCTGTACCACACGGAATGACAGGGGTGGGCACTGGCAGTGGGCACACTACAGTCTGTGGGCCTGCAGCTCCTCACACACAGGCAGGCCAGGCAACTGCAATATGTATATAAAGGAAAAAAAAAAGCAGACTAATGTTGCAGCCCTAAAAAGGGCTTTTTGGGGTGCTGTCAGGACGCTGTCCTTACAGCAGAGATCAGATGAGTCTTTCAGGACTGGAGTGGACACTGAATTCACTAGCCTAGCTATTGATTTCCCAATTAAATCAGCAGCAATTACACTCTCCCTCCTCTCACTAAGACTGCAGATTCCGAATGAATCTAAAATGGATGCTGTGCAGGAGGTGGGAGGGTCTGGGAGGGAGGGTATGCTGCTGATTGGCTGGAATGTGTCTGCTGACTGTGAGGTACAGGGTCAAAGTTTGCTCAATGATGATGTATAGGGGGCGGACCGAACATCGCATATGTTCGCCCGGCAGAGGCGAACACGAACAAGCTATGTTCGCCGGGAACTGTTCGCCGGCGGATAGTTCGGGCCATCTCTACTGAGAATGAGGCCCTGCCTCCTGGTGATTTGCCATAGATGTCCTATAGCGGTGGGTGCCACCTCTCAAGAATGAGGCCCTGCCTCCTGGTGATTTGCTATAGATGTCCTATAGTGGTGGGTGCCACCTCTTGAGAATGAGGCCCTGCCTCCTGGTGATTTGCCATAGATGTCCTATAGGTGTGGGTGCCATCTCTTGAGAATGAGGCCCTGCCTCCTGGTGATTTGCTATAGATGTCCTATAGTGGTGGGTGCCACCTCTTGAGAATGAGGCCCTGCCTCCTGGTGATTTGACATAGATGTCCTATAGTGGTGGGTGCAACCTCTTGAGAATGAGGCCCTGCCTCCTGGTGATTTGCTATAGATGTCCTATAGGGGTGGGTGCCACCTCTTGAGAATAAGGCCCTGCCTCCTGGTGATTTGCTATAGATGTCCTATAGCGGTGGGTGCCACCTCTTGAGAATGAGGCCCTGCCTCCTGGTGATTTGCCATAGATGTCTGACAGCTGCAGGTCCCACTCTTCAAGAATAAGGCCCTGTCTCCATTTGCTGATATACTACAGATGTCCTATGGATGCGAATCCCACCTCTCAAGAATGAGGCCCCGTCTCCATCTGCCGATATACCACAGATGTCATACAGGTGTGGGTGCCACCTCTTGAGAATGAGGCCCTGTCTCCATTTGCTTATTTGCCATAGATGTCTGACAGCTGCAGGTCCCACCTCTCGAAAATGAGGCTCTGTTTCCGTCTGCTATGTCATAGATGTCCTATAGGTGTGGGCCCCACCTCTCAAGAATGAGGCCTCATCTCCATCTGCTGATATACCACAGATGTCATACAGGTGTGGGTGCCACCTCTTTAGAATAAGGACCTCCTTATTCCTTATGCCCATTGCCATAGATGTTCTGTCAGTGCGAGTCCCAGCTCTCAAGAATGAGACCCTGCCTCCATCAGCCTATATTCCATAGACGTCCTATAGGTGCGAGTCCCAGCTCTTGAGAATAAGGACCTGTCTCTTTAAGCCGATTTGCCATAGATGTCCTATAGGTGTGGGATACCACACTGGTAATCTCCAACCTGCGGCTCTCCCACTGTAGCAAAAGTACAACTCCCATCATGATCTGATAGCTGTATGATGGGAGTTGAAGTTATGCAATAGCTGGAGAACCTCAACCTGGGGAGCATTAGATGCCTCTGGCAGACCTCTAGGCCATCACAGAAATTGATCTGCTCCGCAGTTGGGGTTCCAATGGGCTGACAGAGGGTGCCTTCTTCTCTTACACCCCTAAGATCCCTATTGAACATGGATCGGGGAAGCCACCCCATACCGACAGTGAGAAGTGATCAGGGTGATAGAGAAGGGTACAGCTGCCCCTTAAAGATCCAGTGAACCCCTCATCACGCCTTATTGGAAATGCATTAGGATGTGAAATGACGGTTAAATATCAATTCCCCAATGTAATTTCGTTTTGTATGATTCGCCAGCAGAATACAGACTGCCATAAAACAGCCTCACACTCTGCATGTGAATACCAGCGTACGGTTGTGTAGTGTCAGCCCCCTCCCCCCCAATGGGCTGCTACTAAAGGGCCCATTGGTGGAGAGTTATCAAAATTAGCCAAAGATATAATCAGAGGAGCCTCCCCCCAACCAATCAGCTTGTTGCTTTCATTTTTTACGGGCCAATGAGACATGAAAGCTGGAACCTTAATGGTTGCTATGGAGAAATCCAGCGCTCATGCCTTTCCCCTTACAACAATCACTCCGTGACACAGCGGCCACCAAATGTGGCCTGACGTCACAGCCAGCGCTGCCCATTGAACTTGTCTGAAAAAATTGCACAACTTTTGTGAAAACCCCTAGAGGGCGCCATGACATTTTGCACTAAGGGGCTTATATGGCGCACCTAGCGTCAGCAATAAAACGAATGCCGTTATTTTTCCCTACCCGTGAACTTTCCATACCCTCGTCACCTCTGGTTCTGCCGCAGCGGAAGTGACGTTTGCGGATGTGAAAGGAGGTGTGTCACGCCGCTCGCTTACTGAGTAGCTGAGTAGGAGTCGGCGCAGGCGAGCGCGGCTAACTGAACGCGCCTAGGGTAGGGAAAACTCACAGCCAATTGCGCATGCGCCCGAGGGTAGTGAAAACTTACTGGGCTGTAAGTTTTCACTACCCTCGGCGCATGCGCAATTGGCCGTGATTTTTACCTACCCCAGGCGCTAGAATAGACAAGATCCAGCAAGCGTCAGCCGCGCGTGTGCACTGGGCTGTAAGTTTTCACTACCCTCGGCGCATGCGCAATTGGCAGTGAGTTTTCCCTACCCTAGGCGCGTTCACAGTTAGGCGCGCTCACCTGCGCCGACTCCTACTCAGCTACTCAGTAAGCGAGCGGCGTGACATACCTCCTTTCACATCCGCAAACGTCACTTCCGCTGCGGCAGAACCAGAGGTGACGAGGGTATGGAAAGTTCACGGGTAGGGAAAAATAACGGCATTCGTTTTATTGCTGACGCTAGGTGCGCCATATAAGCCCCTTAGTGCAAAATGTCATGGCGCCCTCTAGGGGTTTTCACAAAAGTTGTGCAATTTTTCAGACAAGTTCAATGGGCAGCGCTGGCTGTGACGTCAGGCCACATTTGGTGGCCGCTGTGTCACGGAGTGATTGTTGTAAGCGAGCGGCGTGACACACCTCCTTTCATACCCGCAAACGTCCCTTCCACTGCGGCTGCGGCAGAACCGGAAATGACGAGGGTATGGAAAGTTCACAGGTAGGGAAAAATAACGGAACACTGACTCCTACTCAGCCACTCAGTAAGCGAGCGGCGTGACACACCGCCTTCCACACCCGCAAATGCCACTTCAGGTGCGGCTGCGTCAAAACCAGAAATGACGAGGGTATGGAAAGTTCAGGGGTAGGGAAAAATAATGGAACACCAGATTAAGGCTACATGCACACGACCGTTGGTGTTTTACGGTCCGCAAACAACGGATCCGCAAAACACGGAAGCTGCTCCACGTTTTGCGGAACGGAACGCAGCTCATTATAGAAATGCCTATTCTTGTCCGCAAAACGGACAAGAATAGGACATGCTCTATTTTTTTTGCGGGGGAACGGAACGGAGCAACGGATGCGGAGAGCACACGGAGTGCTGTCCGCATCTTTTGCGGCCCCATTGAAGTGAGTGGGTCCGCGGCCGAGCCGCAAAATATGCGGCTCGGATACGGTCCACAACAACGGCCGTGTGCATGAGGCCTAAAGCTACTGCACTTCTGTGTTGCAGAGACAGAAGTGTCCTATAGAAGCTGCTCTGCTGCAAGTCCCTATAGAAACGAATGCCCTCTTTCAAGATGGCCGAATACACTTCACAGTCACATAACAACAGGAATCGTGCCCATCTCTAATATGGCGGAAGGACTCTGTGACCTAGCGGTGCCCTCTTGTAACACGGCCGAATGGTCAGTGCAGCGACGTAATGCCCTTTACTGACGTCAACGCGTAAAGACTATATGCAAATCACAAGTCGCAGTGCACTATGGGAGAAGCGATTGCTGAGCAACATGAAACGGTTTTCAATAGATCTTTATTAGCCGGGTGGGGAGACAGAGAGTGACGGTTTGTAGCGTTGGTGACCGCGGCGTCACGTGACCGCGGCCCGCGCTCATTGTGACGGTAACGTACGGTGGTTAGGGCGAAGCGGCGTCCTCGCCCTAAGGTCGGTGAAGAGCGCCGGACGGGCGGCGGCTGCCGGGAGCTGTGCTGGGGTATCGTCAGTGAGGTTAATCCTTACCTGTTCCTCCTCCGGGAGAAACAGACATGATGAATGGAGGAGGCTGAGTGTGTGATTACACCAAACTCCGGCACCGCTCTGAACCGACAACTCGGGGCGTGTGACATTCTGAGCCCAAACCCGCTGGCGATCATATCAGTGTGAACAAGAGCAGAGAAACGGGGTGTCGTCATGGTCACGGTCTCCCAGGCTGTGTGGGTCGTCATGGTCACGGTCTCCCAGGCTGTGGGTGTCCTCATGGTTACGGTCTCCCAGACTGTGCAGTTAGTATAGTAGAAATGCCTCCTGTGAACGGACGTTGCAGAGACTCTGCCTCGGACCTGCTGGGTCATGTGACCAGTTAGTGAAGAGGGAGATCGCCTCAGGCAGACAGCCGGTGTTCTATGAATAAACCTTAAGTTGTAACCGAACCTTAAAGGGGTTCTGCGGTTTGTTACAACTGATGATCTATCCTCAGGATAGATCATCAGCATCTGATCGGCCAGGGTCTGACCCCCGGGACCCCCGCGGCCTTCTCACTGTTTACCGCTGCTAGCGCCTCGCCCAGTGACGTCACTGGCTCTGTTCACTGGCAGCGGTAAACTGTAAGAAGGCCACGGCGCTCCTGCCACGCTGCTGCCTTCTCAAACAGCTGATTGGTGGGGGTCCCGGGTGTCAGACCCCGGCCGATCAGATGCTGATGATCTATCCTGAGGATAGATCATCAGTTGTAACAAACCGCAGAACCCCTTTAAGTCAGCTGATTTAAGTGGGCTCGCCGGGGGTGTGTTCTTCGGCACAAGCGCACTACGCCGAAACTGGTAATTCAGCGCATGCGCAAACAAACGGAGGTCTGAAGAAACCTTAATGAGGAAACCTTAAGTGGCACGGGGTTATGAGCTCACATCGCTCGTGGGTATGAAGAAAACGTAAGTCATTCAGCCCGGTTTACTTCACACGGGCACGCGCGGCATCATTTCATTAACATAATCGGTTATAGGGTGGCCGCGCAGTGCCGTGCACGTGTGAAGTAAATCGGGCTGAATGACTTAAGGTTTATTCATACACCCGTGCCCGTGTGATCCCCGCGCCTCTCATAACCCCGTGCCTCTTACCCTGGGTTCACACCTGAGCGTTTTACAGCGCGTTCAAACGCGCTGTAAAACGCTCAACACATGAAAACCAATGCATCCCTATGGGAGTGGTTCACACTTGCGCGTTTTACAGCGCGTAAAAACGCGCTGTAAAACGCCTGATGCATAAGCTCGTTCAGGAGCGTTTTTTTGGGCGTTTGTCGCGCTTTTCCTCCCATAAACTTCAATGGGAACGCGCGTTTAACGCGCGTTAAGTGTAGAGATGCCCTTTTTTAATTGGTCTCCAGACCAATTAAAAAAAGTCTCCAGAGTCACGAACGCGCATAAAAACGCGCGACTAAAACGCGCGTCTTGGAAACGCTCAGGTCTGAACCCAGTGTTAAGGTTTCCTCATACCCCCGTGCGATACGTGCCGCGCGTGCAGTAAATAGGGCTGAATGAGAGTTAAGGTTTCTTCAGACCTCCGTTTGCGCATGCGCTGAATACCAGTTTCGGCGTAGTACTCTTGCACCGAAGAACACCCCCCCCGGCGAGCCCACCTAAATCAGCTGACTTCAGGGTTGGTTATAACGTGGCCGGTTAGCTCAGTTGGTTAGAGCGTGGTGCTAATAACGCCAAGGTCGCGGGTTCGATCCCCGTACGGGCCAAATGGTTTTCTGTTTTCCTTCAGCCCCAGAGGTGTTTTTTTTAATTTTTTTTGCTCTCCCTGCCTTCCCAGATCCATAACTTTTTTATTTGTCTGCTCACATAGCCATAGGAGGGCTTGTTTTTTGCGGGACAAGTTGTACTTTCCAACGCCACCAATTTAATATTGCTTATGATGTAGTGGGAAGCGGGAAAAAAATTCCAAATGGGGTGAAATTGCAAAAAAAAAAAAAAG
The DNA here is from genome assembly GCA_033119425.1 of Bufotes viridis. Lineage (NCBI taxonomy): Eukaryota > Metazoa > Chordata > Amphibia > Anura > Bufonidae > Bufotes > Bufotes viridis. The sequence goes on from JAKVIS010001302.1 coordinate 27,920, forward strand.
CAATTCCACCCCACAGCTTTCCTTTTTTTTAATTGCGACCTTATATGTTTTTTTTTTCTTGCGTTTTGATCATGATAAAAATATTTAAAAAGTGGGAAAAATTCAGTTTTATTTTTATGCCGTCACATTCTGACCCCTATAACTTTTTGGGAATTATGTGTACGTTGCTGTATGGGGGCTCATTCTTTGCGGGGCGATCTGAATTTTTCATTCATACCATTCTGGGGTGTGTATGACTTTTATTTACGGCAAATCGGCCGTTTAGACGCTTTTTTCTGGTTTGCTATATGGGAAATATATTTTTATACTATGGACGTTTTCGTACATTGCGACACCCATGATGTGTATTTTATTTATTTTTTTAGTTCTTTTATTTTGGGAAAAGGGGAGTGATTTGAATTTTTATGTTTTTTTATTTATTTATTTTGTAAACTTTTTTTTTTTTTTTTTACACTTTTTTTTATAGTTCCCATAGGGATAATACAATCATTAGATTGCTAGTCTCATAGAACCCAATGCACTTGCATTGGAATCTATGATGATTTCACTACTTTCCTATGGAGCCCTATTACAGGCAAGGGCTCCATAGGAAATACTATGCAGCAGCCTCGTGTCATTCATAAAGACACAGGCTGCTTTATACAGGCTCCGGCTCCTCCGATCGCCACACGGGGGAGACGGAGAACCACCGAAAGGTTTCACTTTTGGTTTTCAGCGCTCTGAGATGCCGTGGTCAGGATTGACCACGGCATCTGAGGGGTTAAATGTCCGCGATCGGCATTACTGCCGGCTGCGGACATGAGCCGCGGGTGTCTGCTAAGGCCCCTTTCACACGTGCAAGTTTTCCGCGCGGGTGCAATGCGTGATGTGAACGCATTGCACCCGCACTGAATCCGGACCCATTCATTTCTATGGGGCTGTGCACATGAGCGGTGATTTTCACGCATCACTTCTGCGTTGCGTGAAAATCCCAGCATGCTCTATATTGTGCGTTTTTCATGCAACGCAGGCCCCATAGAAGTGAATGGGGCTGCGGGAAAATCACAAGCAAGTGCAGATGCAGTGCGATTTTCCCGCATGGTTGCTAAGAGACGGGACCCGATCTTTATTATTTTCCCTTATAACATGGTTATAAGGGGAAATAATAGCATTCTCAATACAGAATGCTTAGTAAAATGTGGATTAAGAGGTTAAAAAAAAAAAACTTAACTCACCTTAGCCACTTGATCGCGTTGTTGCCGTTCTCTTCTGTCTTCTTCAAGCATTCGCAGCCATCTAAAGGACCGGTGGTGACGTCACATCACATGGTCCATCACCATGGTGATGGACCACGTGATTGGACCATGTGATGAGCTCAGTGACCTCATCACAGGTCCTTTAGACGGCAGCTAATGAATGAAGAAGAGAAAAGAGATCGGCAACTACACGATCAAGTGGCTAAGGCGAGTTAAGTTTTTTATTTTTAACCCCTCCATCCACATTTTACTAAGCATTCTGTATTGAGAATGCTATTATTTCCCCTTATAACCATGTTATAAGGGAAAATAATAAAATCTACAGAAGACCCGAAACCGGACTTCAGTGATGAAGCAACGCACACGCCTCTTATCCGGGCGTCAAACATGATGAGTACTACAGAAACACTTTTCTTAACTAGAGTCACATTATTTACTAGAAATGCCTTCACCTTAATGGCACAAAGAGCAATCCTTCTTGTTCATTGCAGTGGGGATTGTTGGCAAAATTGGCTTCTTTTAAAAGGATTTTATTAGTCCTTTTGAATTAAGAGGGTATTAACATTTCTTCAGCAGACATTTGTGATGGTTAAGGTCCCATCCAAACAGAGTCTTTGGAACTTGTGGCGCAATGGTAGCGCGTCTGACTTTAAATCAGAAGTTTGCGTCTTCAAATCACGTCAGGGTTAGTTATGTTTTCGTTATAGAATGAGTAAAAAGCATGGCCCTTAACCTGCTAACTTCAACCGTTTCCCATTGCTCTCTTAAAAAGAGTATAGTTTGCCATGATGTTAACTTTCCTTAAGCCTGAAAATTCTGAGCAGTTTGTCAACTTAGGTTAAATAATGGGTTTAAGTTGTTTTAGCTATGTTATTTTTGTTGTCAGGTGTCCTTTTGATCATGGCATGAGTACTACAGAAACAATTTTCTTAACTAGAGTGACATTATTTACTAGAAATGCCTTCACCTTAATGACACAAAGTGCAATCCTTCTTGGTCTTTGCAGTAGGGATTGTGGGAAAAATTGGCATCTTTTAAAACTGGTTTATCAGTCATTTAGAATTAGCAGGGGTTATGATTTCTTCACAGGTACAGTGGTGATGGTGAAGGCCAGCACAAAAGTCATTCCTTGACCTCGTGGCGCAACGGTAGCGCGTCTGACTCCAGATCAGAAGGTTGCGTGTTCAAATCACGTCGGGGTCAGTTATATTTTTCATCGTAGAATGAGTAAAGATCATGACCCTTAACCTGCTATTTACAACCTGTGCCCCTTGCTCTCTTAAGAAGAAAGAATACAATTTGGCATGACGTTAACTTTTCTTAAGCTTGAAAATTCTGAGCAGTTTGTCATTTTAGGTTAAAGAAAGTGTTGAAGGTGTTTTTAACTAAGATATTTTGCTTGACAGTAACATCAAAGGACCATACATCAGTCTTAAGCAGCAATTGTACCTCAAACTATTTTTGACTGCATAATGTCATGGCACAATGGTACCATGTCTGACTCCATATGACAAGGAAGGGCGTTTTTAAGCACATTGAGATCAGAAGCCCCTTTTGGATTGACTTGAGTAGCGGAAAATACCTTATTAATTGCTGATGGCATGTCTTTAGATCAGCTTGGGGTCATGGTTTTATTGGCAAATCAGATCCAGTCTAATTAGGAGGATAAACTCCTTCCTGATCGCCAATATGGAAAACAAAATATCTTCTTAAACCAGTTCTGAATATCCCATGGCTGAATAAAAGCCAGCCGGGTAACTATTGGACTTTTAACAAATCAAGGATCTCAACATTTTGTGTTGGAAAGGTCCATATTCTCACTCCACTTACTGGAGAGAATCCTCATGTTTAATGATAGTGAAATCTTCCCCCGTAGACACAGTGGATGCCTATTGATCCTGGATTTAGGCTTAGGTACAGAAAGATCCTTACACAGATCTTTTTACTGTTCATTCGAGTATTTATACATATATGTAGATAGAACCAAAGCCTAAATACTGGTGACGAAAACGCATTAGTTTTCTGGTCAGTGCCACGGATATCTTCTCATACTAGACTTCATAGCGAGATTACCAGGTTTTAAACCCAATTTAGTTAATGAAATGAGAAAAACACTTGTCCACAAATTTTATGGAGAGGAAAAGCTCACTCTCAGTGTCCAATTCTTTACTGGAACTAACTTTGTCCTAAAGGCACACTATCCACTCTTCCGTATTAGTAGTTTTTTACATCATGGGGAAAAAGCAAGCTTCTATTAAAGTAGTAGAGCAACCAGTTAGAAGAGGCAGGCAGTGGCATTTTGTCAAGAGGCATTGGAGAGAAAAGGGTCAGAACCGAGCTATGTGTTGACTGAACTTGTAGTTTAAGGGTCGCGTGTCAGAAAGTTGTGCTTGTCTATTATATAGTGGCCAGCTGTCCTTTTTATTACCAAGTGAGTACTATAGAAACATTTTTCTTAACTAGAGTCACATTATTTACTAGAAATCCCTTCACCTTAATGGCACAAAGAGCAATCCTTCTTGTTCATTGCAGTGGGGATTGTTGGCAAAATTGGCTTCTTTTAAAAGGATTTTATTAGTCCTTTTGAATTAAGAGGAGTATTAACATTTCTTCAGCAGACATTTGTGATGGTTAAGGTCCCATCCAAACACAGTCTTTGGAACTTGTGGCGCAATGGTAGCGCGTCTGACTTTAAATCAGAAGTTTGCGTGTTCAAATCACGTCAGGGTTAGTTATGTTTTCGTTATAGAATGAGTAAAAAGCATGGCCCTTAACCTGCTAACTTCAACCGTTTCCCATTGCTCTCTTAAAAGAGTATAGTTTGCCATGATGTTAACTTTCCTTAAGCCTGAAAATTCTGAGCAGTTTGTCAACTTAGGTTAAATAATGGGTTTAAGTTGTTTTAGCTATGTTATTTTTGTTGTCAGGTGTCCTTTTGATCATGGCATGAGTACTACAGAAACAATTTTCTTAACTAGAGTGACATTATTTACTAGAAATGCCTTCACCTTAATGACACAAAGTGCAATCCTTCTTGGTCTTTGCAGTAGGGATTGTGGGAAAAATTGGCATCTTTTAAAACTGGTTTATCAGTCATTTAGAATTAGCAGGGGTTATGATTTCTTCACAGGTACAGTGGTGATGGTGAAGGCCAGCACAAAAAGTCATTCCTTGACCTCGTGGCGCAACGGTAGCGCGTCTGACTCCAGATCAGAAGGTTGCGTGTTCAAATCACGTCGGGGTCAGTTATATTTTTCATCGTAGAATGAGTAAAGATCATGACCCTTAACCTGCTATTTACAACCTGTGCCCCTTGCTCTCTTAAGAAGAAAGAATACAATTTGGCATGGCGTTAACTTTTCTTAAGCTTGAAAATTCTGAGCAGTTTGTCATTTTAGGTTAAAGAAAGTGTTGAAGGTGTTTTTAACTAAGATATTTTGCTTGACAGTAACATCAAAAGGACCATACATCAGTCTTAAGCAGCAATTGTACCTCAAACTATTTTTGACTGCATAATGTCATGGCACAATGGTACCATGTCTGACTCCATATGACAAGGAAGGGCGTTTTTAAGCACATTGAGATCAGAAGCCCCTTTTGGATTGACTTGAGTAGCGGAAAATACCTTATTAATTGCTGATGGCATGTCTTTAGATCAGCTTGAGGTCTTGGTTTTATTGGCAAATCAGATCCAGTCTAATTAGGAGGATAAACTCCTTCCTGATCGCCAATATGGAAAACAAAATATCTTCTTAAACCAGTTCTGAATATCCCATGGCTGAATAAAAGCCAGCCGGGTAACTATTGGACTTTTTAACAAATCAAGGATCTCAACATTTTGTGTTGGAAAGGTCCATATTCTCACTCCACTTACTGGAGAGAATCCTCATGTTTAATGATAGTGAAATCTTCCCCGTAGACACAGTGGATGCCTATTGATCCTGGATTTAGGCTTAGGTACAGAAAGATCATTACACAGATCTTTCTACTGTTCATTCGAGTATTTATACATATATGTAGATAGAACCAAAGCCTAAATACTGGTGACGACAACGCATTAGTTTTCTGGTCAGTGCCACGGATATCTTCTCATACTAGACTTCATAGCGAGATTACCAGGTTTTAAACCCAATTTAGTTAATGAAATGAGAAAAACACTTGTCCACAAATTTTATGGAGAGGAAAAGCTCACTCTCAGTGTCCAATTCTTTACTGGAACTAACTTTGTCCTAAAGGCACACTATCCACTCTTCCGTATTAGTAGTTTTTTTACATCATGGGGAAAAAGCAAGCTTCTATTAAAAGTAGTAGAGCAACCAGTTAGAAGAGGCAGGCAGTGGGCATTTTGTCAAAGAGGCATTGGAGAGAAAAAGGGTCAGAAAGCTATGTGTTGACTGAACTTGTAGTTTAAGGGTCGCGTGTCAGAAAGTTGTGCGTGTCTATTATATAGTGGCCAGCTGTCCTTTTTATTACCAAGTGAGTACTATAGAAACATTTTTCTTAACTAGAGTCACATTATTTACTAGAAATCCCTTCACCTTAATGGCACAAAGAGCAATCCTTCTTGTTCATTGCAGTGGGGATTGTTGGCAAAATTGGCTTCTTTTAAAAGGATTTTATTAGTCCTTTTGAATTAAGAGGGTATTAAAATTTCTTCAGCAGACATTTGTGATGGTTAAGGTCCCATCCAAACACAGTCTTTGGAACTTGTGGCACAATGGTAGCGCGTCTGACTTTAAATCAGAAGTTTGCGTGTTCAAATCACGTCAGGGTTAGTTATGTTTTCATTATAGAATGAGTAAAAAGCATGGCCCTTAACCTGCTAACTTCAACCGTTTCCCATTGCTCTCTTAAAAAGAGTATAGTTTGCCATGATGTTAACTTTCCTTAAGCCTGAAAATTCTGAGCAGTTTGTCAACTTAGGTTAAATAATGGGTTTAAGTTGTTTTAGCTATGTTATTTTTGTTGTCAGGTGTCCTTTTGATCATGGCATGAGTACTACAGAAACAATTTTCTTAACTAGAGTGACATTATTTACTAGAAATGCCTTCACCTTAATGACACAAAGTGCAATCCTTCTTGGTCTTTGCAGTAGGGATTGTGGGAAAAATTGGCATCTTTTAAAACTGGTTTATCAGTCATTTAGAATTAGCAGGGGTTATGATTTCTTCACAGGTACAGTGGTGATGGTGAAGGCCAGCACAAAAGTCATTCCTTGACCTCGTGGCGCAACGGTAGCGCGTCTGACTCCAGATCAGAAGGTTGCGTGTTCAAATCACGTCGGGGTCAGTTATATTTTTCATCGTAGAATGAGAAAAGATCATGACCCTTAACCTGCTATTTACAACCTGTGCCCCTTGCTCTCTTAAGAAGAAAGAATACAATTTGGCATGGCGTTAACTTTTCTTAAGCTTGAAAATTCTGAGCAGTTTGTCATTTTAGGTTAAAGAAAGTGTTGAAGGTGTTTTTAACTAAGATATTTTGCTTGACAGTAACATCAAAGGACCATACATCAGTCTTAAGCAGCAATTGTACCTCAAACTATTTTTGACTGCATAATGTCATGGCACAATGGTACCATGTCTGACTCCATATGACAAGGAAGGGCGTTTTTAAGCACATTGAGATCAGAAGCCCCTTTTGGATTGACTTGAGTAGCGGAAAATACCTTATTAATTGCTGATGGCATGTCTTTAGATCAGCTTGAGGTCTTGGTTTTATTGGCAAATCAGATCCAGTCTAATTAGGAGGATAAACTCCTTCCTGATCGCCAATATGGAAAACAAAATATCTTCTTAAACCAGTTCTGAATATCCCATGGCTGAATAAAAGCCAGCCGGGTAACTATTGGACTTTTTAACAAATCAAGGATCTCAACATTTTTGTGTTGGAAAGGTCCATATTCTCACTCCACTTACTGGAGAGAATCCTCATGTTTAATGATAGTGAAATCTTCCCCGTAGACACAGTGGATGCCTATTGATCCTGGATTTAGGCTTAGGTACAGAAAGATCATTACACAGATCTTTCTACTGTTCATTCAGTATTTATACATATATGTAGATAGAACCAAAGCCTAAATACTGGTGGCAAACGCATTAGTTTTCTGGTCAGTGCCACGGATATCTTCTCATACTAGACTTCATAGCGAGATTACCAGGTTTTAAACCCAATTTAGTTAATGAAATAGAGAAAAACACTTGTCCACAAATTTTATGGAGAGGAAAAGCTCACTCTCAGTGTCCAATTCTTTACTGGAACTAACTTTGTCCTAAAGGCACACTATCCACTCTTCCGTATTAGTAGTTTTTTACATCATGGGGAAAAAGCAAGCTTCTATTAAAAGTAGTAGAGCAACCAGTTAGAAGAGGCAGGCAGTGGGCATTTTGTCAAAGAGGCATTGGAGAGAAAAAGGGTCAGAAAGCTATGTGTTGACTGAACTTGTAGTTTAAGGGTCGCGTGTCAGAAAGTTGTGCGTGTCTATTATATAGTGGCCAGCTGTCCTTTTTATTACCAAGTGAGTACTATAGAAACATTTTTCTTAACTAGAGTCACATTATTTACTAGAAATCCCTTCACCTTAATGGCACAAAGAGCAATCCTTCTTGTTCATTGCAGTGGGGATTGTTGGCAAAATTGGCTTCTTTTAAAAGGATTTTATTAGTCCTTTTGAATTAAGAGGAGTATTAACATTTCTTCAGCAGACATTTGTGATGGTTAGGTCCCATCCAAACACAGTCTTTGGAACTTGTGGCGCAATGGTAGCGCGTCTGACTTTAAATCAGAAGTTTGCGTGTTCAAATCACGTCAGGGTTAGTTATGTTTTCGTTATAGAATGAGTAAAAAGCATGGCCCTTAACCTGCTAACTTCAACCGTTTCCCATTGCTCTCTTAAAAAGAGTATAGTTTGCCATGATGTTAACTTTCCTTAAGCCTGAAAATTCTGAGCAGTTTGTCAACTTAGGTTAAATAATGGGTTTAAGTTGTTTTAGCTATGTTATTTTTGTTGTCAGGTGTCCTTTTGATCATGGCATGAGTACTACAGAAACAATTTTCTTAACTAGAGTGACATTATTTACTAGAAATGCCTTCACCTTAATGACACAAAGTGCAATCCTTCTTGGTCTTTGCAGTAGGGTTGTGGGAAAAATTGGCATCTTTTAAAACTGGTTTATCAGTCATTTAGAATTAGCAGGGGGTTATGATTTCTTCACAGGTACAGTGGTGATGGTGAAGGCCAGCACAAAAAGTCATTCCCTTGACCTCGTGGCGCAACGGTGCGCGTCTGACTCCAGATCAGAAGGTTGCGTGTTCAAATCACGTCGGGGTCAGTTATATTTTTCATCGTAGAATGAG